>JANKYE010000013.1:3535820-3545927 GCA_032467995.1 Erythroxylum dillonii
TTTGAAAGAACTTTTGTAGGGACTGCATAGCTTCTTCATCGTCCTAGATAGGATCATATCACAAGGATCACATCAACGTAAAACTCAAGTCAAACACAATACAAACGGAACCTGCTCACTACTCAACAACATGGGTCTAGATGAGGAAACTTGTAATCCATTTTGCATAAACGTGAAAAATGCTGTATACATGTTATCAATGGTATGGGAATTCATTATATTTCCAGACTCGAAAACATGGCATGCAGCTCTTGTAGCCACAGAAGAAGTGAGCACACATACCTTAGATTCGATAATTGTCAACTAAAATATTTTTCTCGAAATACTTGAATAAGAACAGCTATTTGAAAGGGTAATAAGATCGTACTAGCTAGGTGTCCTATACAGTTTTTATAGCTGCAGCTCAAAGGCTTAAAAAGTATTTTCCTATACATATTCCAACACAAAACATAAGGCTTCCGTACAGTCCAACAATTTGATCGTAAATGATCAAAGTTAGTGTAAGATCGTGTGTGGCTATGTAATGCCCGAATATATATATTCTAGCATAACACGTATAAGCCTATACTGCAAATAATGAAAATGAAACAAGTATTAGAACTTACACGGAGGATGTTAATGAACCTTGAATCGGTCAAAATCACAGGAAAGGACATCCTTAAACATTCACGTGCCCTGCATATGAAATTTAAATGTAATACATATATAGTGCTGAAAATATTAATGGCAGCAGCATGAGTGCAATTTTCCAGGGCTAACCTTGGAGTTTCCGAGAAACTATGGTAACAGCAGATAATGAGTTTCAGCAACAGTTTGGATTGATTTTCAGAAAATTTCTCAATCATATTTCCTAAAGCTTGTCCTATGGAAAAAAATCGCTCGGCAATGGCACAGCAATAGTTCATACCCTGATTGTTTTTCAGAATCTTGTAGACTATAAATGTAGCTACCTGCATTCAGATGCATTAAGTAGTATTAGACCAATCTCACAACGTTTCCCTTACGCTAGAGACTACAGATATTCGCCATGGATAGTATGTTAGGTAACCAATTGTAAGCCACCTAATGATCATATTAGACTTAGATAACTTAAAATCTGACGGCTAATAGTGTTGACAGTTTGCATCATCTCGAGTAAGTTTCATAATGCAGTAATGTAGAATTCATAAAATAAGAGTTAAGACAAACTGTTTGTGACAATCCATTGCCCACTTCCATGGAACGTAGACAACAGGGAAGTACTTGAGATTCAAGAAGGAATCGTATAACTCGTACGTCATCAACCTGCAGAAGAAGAAGAGCTTCAATCTAAAATTGCAAGATCAAAATCTGAACTTACCTTTCAGTCAAAGTTAGAATTGTGTGAAATCAACTTTTTCCTCTCCCCTATGCTATGGGATACTTTTACTACTTCTAAAAGCTTAAATGGCTCAAGACATTGTTAATCTGTTTATCTCTGTGATGTTGTGACCAAAAAAAAAAAAAAAACTGGCAAGAAGAAATTCAAACAATCGTGTCCACAGAAAAAACAAAATCTTAAGTTTATAAAGTACCTTCACCAAAGTGCCAATAACACCTAAGCTGATAAGTCTTAGGGATTCCTGAGGCGTTTCCTTTCTTGGGTTGCTAAGAAAAGGATAAACATAAGCAGGTATCTTAGCTGCATGTAATAAAATTTAATTAGAAAGCTCACCATCCCACTTGTCATACGAATCACAAAGTGGAAGCATTCAGGTCAATATTTAAAGATAAAGGAACTTCATAACAGAATTTGGAAGCTATCACTTTAGCAGGCTGAACATTCATAAACTCCCAGAGCATAAGCAATCAACAAAGCTTATCCCTTTAACACTGAAACTGTGAAAAGGATACATGGGATTGAACATTTTTTTTGTGTTGATGAGTAACGCATAATAACAAAGATTCTACCACTCTAAAATCCAAATTACAACAAAATTCATTTCAGGCTAGTGAGAAATGCTTTGGATTGTCTCCACACATTTCCCATCCTAGCCCTAACCCTCTTTGTTTCAGACCAATTTTGAAAATCACTTTCCCTTTTAGCCATTTTCCTAGGTGGGCTCTTTCTTGCATCCCAGACCTGTCAATTAGTTACCATTAATGGCAAAAATCCTTCCCCTTGGTTTTGCCCTGGTGAGCTCCTTCTCAACCCCAGTAGTCCCTAACTCTTGATTTTTTATGATTTCGCATAGCTAACTTGTAGAAGACAGATATTGAGAAGAATAAATTGAGTACTTCATTTATTCTCTTTGCATTGTATTTATACATTGTTGTCAACATTATTAATAGACTTAACAGAAAACTAACTTCTAACTTCTAACTACTAACATCGTTTTCTTAAATCTTTAGACTTCTAAGACTCCAACATACTCCTCCAGTCTTAGGAGTGTCTTGAGACACGTCAACCTTGCTCTGTAAATATTCAAACCTCCTTCCTTACAATGCTTTAGTGAATAGATCAGCTACTTGTTCTTCTGTCTTGCAATACACGCGCTTTATCTCTCCCTCTTACTGGATATCACGAAGAAAGCAACACTTCATTTTGAAGTGCTTTGTTTTTCCATGGAACACTGGGTTTTGAGATATTGCTAATGCAGCCTTATTGTCTATCAATATCTCTGTACTCTTCTCCAGTGGGATACATAACTCTGCCATTAGCTGCGAAAAGCTCTGCTTTAACTGTGGATTGAGCTACCACATTTGCTTCTTCGATCCCCATGAGAAACAACTTGATCCTAAACTAAAGAAATAACCAGAGGTACTCTTCATATCATCTGAAGAGCCTCCCTAATCACCGTCTAAGTACCCTCTCACTTTCAAGTTTCCTGTTCTACCATATTTAAGACTGAAATTGTATGATCCCTTGAGATATCTTAGGACCCTCTTGGTTACTGTCATATGAATTTCAGTTGGTGCAGCCATGAATCTTGAGAGCAAGCTTATTGAAAACTGAATATCTAGTCTTGTAGAGGTTATGTACATCAAGACTTCTAAATCTACTTTCATCATTGGCTTTGCTTCCATCTTCCTTCTGCAATTTCTCTTTATAGTTCATAGGTGAATTTGTTGGTTTACACTACAACATGTGAAATCTCTTAAGCACCTTTCTGATGTACTTTCTTTGGCAAATGGAAATCCCTTGCTGATCTTGATTAACTTCCATCCCCAAGAAATATGTCATTAACTCCAAATATGTCATGTCAAACAACTCCTTCAGTTTGAGTTTAACACTTTCAATCTCCTTAGCATTGTTTCCAGTCAGCAGCAAGTCATCAACATAGACTAACATGTAAATGGTTTTGTCTCCTAGCTTCCTCACGTAGAGAGTAAATTCATTCTCACTTCTGTTGAATCCAATCTGTTGTAGGTAAGAATCGAGCTTACCATACCAAGCTCTTGGAGCTTGTTTCAGCCCATACAAAGCTTTCTTTAATCTGTACACCTTCTCCTCCTTTCCCTCTACAATAAAACCCTTAGGCTACTCTACATAAATTTCCTCTTTTAGCTCTCCATTTAGAAAAGTTGACTTGACATCTAACTGATGTACAAGCCAACCTCTTTCGGTTGATAGGTTCAGGATAAGTCGGATTGTCTCTAGCCTAGCTACTGGTGCAAAGGTGTCTGAGTAGTCCACTCCATTCACTTGTGAATACCCATTGACAACTATTCTTGCCTTGAATTTGTTCAAAGTACCATTTGGATTTACCTTAGTTTTGTAAACCCACTTTATAGCAATAATTTGCCTATCAACTAGTTTCTCCACTAGCTCCTAAGTCTAGTTGTTTTCAATCATTCTGATTTCCTCCATCTTTGCAACTAGCCATTCTTTGCTTTCTTTTGCTCCCTTAAAGCTTATTGGTTCACAAAGGGTAAGATTACATGTTTGATAAATATCAGAAACAAGTCTTGTACCTCTTTTTGGAATGTGATCCACCTGATCTTCAAGATCACTATATATTGATTTCTAGTTCTGACTCCACTTCATTTTCATTTGATTGTTCATGCCCTCCTCCTATTTATGGTCTGTCCTCATCTTTAGACTCTTCTTCTGATGTAATCTCAGACAATTGAACTCCTCGTAATTGCATTCTCTCTATCTGTGTATTGTCTTCTTCAAGTTTTGACCAATCCCAAACCTCATCTTTTAGGAAAGTCACATCTCTGCTGATTTTGACTTCCTTCTTGCTAGGAATTAGAACTCTATATCCTTTAGTAACTTCAGAGTGTCCAATGAAGACTACTGCTATGGTTTTGGATTCCAACTTGTTCTTCTTCTGCTGTGGTACATAGATGAAACATGGAGAGCCAAAGATTTTGAGATTCTTCAGATTTGGTTTCCTCATGTGCCATGCTTCATGTGTTGTCTTCTTTTCCAAAGCTTTAGTGGGAAGTCTATTAAGGAGGAACACTGATGTAGCTATAGCCTCCGCCCAAAGAAACTTAGGTAGAGACTTTTCTTTAAGCAAGCATCTAACCATCTCCATGATGGTTCTGTTCTTTCTTTCACTCTCCCAATTCTGTTGGGGTAAGTAAGGCACTGTTAACTGATGTACAATGCCACTTTCTTGACAAATCTTGCCCATTTTTTTTATTACAAAACGCAGATCCATTATCACCTCCGAGCTTCTTTATCCTCTTCCCATTTTGATTTTCTGCCATATGTTTGAACCTCTGAAAAACTTCTGGTACTTCTACTTTGGATTAGAGGAAATAAATCCAGCAGTACTTTGACTTGTCATCAATAAAGGTGACAAATAATCTACTTCCATTTAGATATTTAACAAGTAAAGGTCTACACACATCAGTATGGACCAATTCAAGTAGCTCGATGCTCTCCAATTGCTATCCTTAAATGGTTCCCTTGCCTTCTTCCCTTGTATGCACGTAGTGCACATTTGTTAGGTTTCTTCAAGGATTGGCACTCCTCACACTAGATCTGACTCACATAGCTTTATCATGCCCTTCCAGTGAGGATGACCAAGCCTCTTATGCCAAAGAAGTGCCATTTTAACACTTGCATCGAGTGTTAACTGATGCTATTCAAGTAGGTTCAGCACATAACTTCTGTCCTTGGCTGCAATCTTGAATAGAAGTCTTCCATCGGAAGTTGTAATTGGGTAGAAACCACCTTGAAAGAGGACTGAGTATCCTTTTTCAATCAGTTGGGAAACACTAAGGAGGCTTTGCTCAAGATCTAGTACATAGAGCACATCTTCAAATGACCTTGGACCCTTTATACTTTTAATCGCAACAGCTCCTCTTCCCTTGGCAGAAATCAATTGTCCATTGCCAATCTTCACTATGCAAGTGTGCTTTTTGTCTAGGTTCTTGAAGATGCTTTATTTCTTGTCATATGATTTGATCAGTCACTATCCACAATCCAACTATCTGCTGAAATCATGGTGTTATGACAGGAAGCTACAAACAGCTGATCAACTTCTTTCTTGGCATCAATGTTGGCTTCTCCTAGATTTTGCACTTGCTCCTTGCTTCTACAAAACTTGTCTATATGTCCAAGCTTCTTACATTTCCTGCACTTAACATTAGTTCTTCTGCAACATTTATAATGGGGATGATTTGTCTTACCACAATGCTTGCAGGGATCTCTTTGGGACTGAGTTGAAGTTTCTGAGGTTTCTTACTTTTCTTGTTTCTTGCAATCTGCTCCACCTTTAGTCCAATGTTTTTTCTTCCCTTCATTGGTTTTCTGACTTGCTCTAAGGGCACCCTCGGCTACATCTCCTAACCTTAATGCTCTTCTTTGTTTTTGGGCTTGTAGAAAACTTAATAACTTTGACAACTTCAAATATGCCATGTCTCTGGTATTTTCTAAAGAGATGATAGTTGCTTCGAATTTTTTTGGAAGGGAGATTAACATCTTCCGGACTATCTTCTCATCTTCAAATCAACTTCCAAGAAGTCTGATCTTGTCTGCAAGATCCTACAATTTTCCAGCTTATGCTTTAACAGATTCATCTTCTGTCATTTGGAGCTTATCAAACTCCCTCATCAGGTTAATTACCTTCATGCTCTTCACCCTCTCATCTCCTTCATACTCAGCCTACAAGTAATCTTATATATCTTTGGCAGATTTGAAATGCATGATTCTTGTGAATAAAGAAGGACTTACTGCTGAGTAGAAGCAGGACTTGGCGCTTCTACTTGGCCCTAGCTTTTCTGGTGAGTCTTTCCCTCTGATACTTCATCTGATTAATTATCGCATTGTCTGCTAATGGCTCAACTTGATAATCTTGCTCAACTGGTTCCCATAAGTCCAAGCCTTCCAAATATGTCTACATTTTTATTGCCCAAATCTGATAAGATTCCCCATTAAAGAATTGATCTTGCATGCTTGAAACACCTTCCATCTTGTGTTCGTACCTCCTTCGAGACTGCAATGGTTTCTTCGCCAGATAAAGCTCCCAAGAACTACTCCATAGATCCCTTAAGATTATCTGATAATTGCTCTAATACCACTCTTGATTTTTTATGATTTCGTATAGCTAACTTGTAGAAGACAGATATTAAGAAGAATGAACTGAGTACTTCATTTATTCTCTTTGCATTGTATTTATACATTGCTGTCAACATTATTAACAAACTTAACAAAAAAAATAACTTCTAACTGCTAACATCATTTTCTTGAATCTCTAGACTTCTAAGACTCTAACATTAACTCGCTTTCAGACATAGTGTCCATTAAAGAGCAGATTCTATTAACTACCCCAGTGCATTCCCTTTGCTTTCTCGTCCCTCTCCCCTTTTAAACCAAATGCTTCTCAGATGGCTGTTGCGGTCTCTATGGTTGTTAATAATGGTAAGAAAGCTCTCTCCAACTGCACACAACCGATTAACAAGCTGGGCTAGAACAAAGTGGTAGGGTACCCAATGCATTTTGACTAGCTTAGGAATATTCCCCCTACCAATGAATCAATGGTTGTTTCTCTACCTATGGAGCTACTTAGTATGGGAGCTTAAAAATGAAAATTTTCCTTATTATTGAGAAGCACCTCTGATTCCTGTGAGTTCAACACCAGGCCAACATCAACAAAAAACTTGGACTAGAAAACATAACAGTTCTTTCTCTTCAAAATCACCGCAGAGGATAAAGTTAACAAGATCCTAAAAGTTAGACCTTGGCACATCCAAGGAAGACCTATAATGCTCCAAAAATGGCATCTAGGATTAATTATAGAGAAAGAAAATTTGAAGAACTTACTTATAAGGGTGAACTTTAACAATGTTCCCCTTAAATAGTGGTCATCTAATAGACTCAGTTACCTAACAATTTCACTGGGAAGGCCTTTGCACACAGAAGAATAAATCACTAATCTCAAAAGCATAGGGTATGAAAGGATCTATATCAAGGTAGAGATGAACAAGGCTCTCCATGATAATCTGAGTATAAAAAAAGTTACATGATGAAGCGAAACTCATAGAGGACTTGATTTCCATAAGTTATCAGCAGAGATCTAAAAGGAAGGAGTAAGCCAAAGCTTGCTTCCTACTGGGAGGAATAGTCTAGAAATAACCGCAGTGAAGTGCAAATGAATATGGAAACACCCCAGTGAGTAACCACTTCGATGTGAACCTGAATATTTGAGCTCATCAAGGTAAGGTACTGAGTCCTCAATGACGTCTAAGGCATGAAACCATAAGGAACAATGTTGAAGACATGTTTGGAAAGGAGAAAATACAACTAGACTCAAAGCTTATATGCTCACTCTTAAAGGCAGATAGTAAAGCAAATGTAGAGAATTCCACTAATGTACGCATATCAACTTCAAGTCCTTGTGAACATTGAAGCCACAAAAGCTAACAAGACAAAACCTGGGAAGATTTGAGAGAAAAAACAAAACTCTCAAATTTACATAGTTCGATCTATTGATACCTACTTTCGTTGTAACTAAAAATTCTATCTTTTCTTTTATTTCTGCCTTTTTTTTTGTTTACATCATACATATATATAGGGAACCACGATAGCTATTTTAGGAAGTAGACTAATATATGTGGGATTTGACTTGATACGAAATCCCTGATAATCCTCTTATAGATCAAATATTAATTAAAGCAGTAATATTTTATTGAGATCTCCTCCAATTGACATCTCTAACCACAATAGAGCCTGATAGGTGGTTATGTTGTAATATAAAGTTCTTCCACGAGTTTCGTCAACCACTTCATATATTCCTTGAGTTACTGCTCTGAATTTAGCCTCTGCACTACTTTTGGCTACTATAGTTTGCTTTTTACTTCTCTAGGTTACTTCATTCACCCATACAAATGGACAATAGCCAGATGTGGTCTTTCTATCTTATACTGGTATTGCACAATTTGCATATATAAAAACCTCTATTTTCTTGTTCTCACAATTTTTGAGCAATAGGCCCTTCCCAGGGGATCCTTTAAGACGCCTAAGGATTCTATACACCACTCCTAGATAACCCTCCATAGGATTATGCTAGTGTTAACTTACCTGACTTACTGTAAATGTGATATCTTATTTAGTATGTGACAGGTAAATTAATCTCCTGACTAATCTTTAATACCTCTCTTTATCAATTAGTTTCCCAACATCTACTGGACTCTTTCTGGCTTCAACTAGAGTGTCACTTGGCCTACACCTAAGCATACCGGTCTCATTCAATAGATCAATGACATATTTTCTCTATGAAACACTAATTCCTTTCCTTAATCTAGCAACTTCCATTCGTAGGAAATACCACATCTGACCCAATCCTTCACCTTAAATTCAGTGGCTAGAACTTCCTTATTTTCTTCATCTAGAGTGTATCATCATTTGTCAAGACAATATCATCAACATATACAGACATATTCGCCTTTTTTCCATTATCAAAATGTTTAAAAAATATTGTGAGATCTGAATGTCCTTGTTGATATCTCTAGCCTTTTATTACTTTCGTAAACCTATCAAACAATGATCTTGGAGATTGTTTTAACCCATACAAAGATTTTTTTTAGCTTGCAAACTTTTCTCCACCCTTCTTATGGAATCCTAGAGGTTGCATTATGAAGACTTCTTCCTTTAATTAACCATTTAATAAAGCATTCTTGATGTCCAATTGTTGCAAGGACTAGTCCAAATTTGTTGCCAGCGATAAGAGGACTTGGATATTGTTTAGTTTTGCAACTAGTGAAAACGTCTCCATATAAACGACACCATATGTTTAAGTAAACCCTTAAGCAATTAGCCTCGCTTTAAATCTTTCCAGTGAGCCATCAGCTTTATATTTTTCAATGAATACCTATTTACTTCCCATTGTTCTTTTTCCTTTTGGTAATTCTACCACATCTCATGTCCCATTTTTCTTCAAAGCCTTCATTTCCACCGTCACTGGCTTAGTCCATTTGGGCACATTTAAGGCTTCGTGGACATCCTTTGGAATTTTAATCCTATCTAGGTTAGTAGTAAAAGCATGACATGTTTCAGACAAGATATTATAAAATACAAACTATGAGATAAGGTGTAGAGTACATGACTATGATTTTTTTAAGAGCAATAGGCAACTCTATATCATTTGGTTCAGAATCTATTGTTTGATTAGAAGGTAGTTTAGGGTTGGTTAGGTCTTCCACTAAATCCGACACATATAGTGCTTCAAGTGTGAGGTGTTCCTGGGACTTTGATTTTGGCCTTCGTGAGTAAATCAGTATTTCATTGTCCTTTTCTCTCTTGCCTCTTCCTTAGGATTTGATTCTGATAATAAAATTTAGGTTAGGAGCTGAGCTTCAAGAAGCTAACATTAAGGGTAACAAACATCTTTCGAGTGATTAGGTCATAATATTTATACCCTTTTTATGTAGGAGAATAACTGATGAAGACACACTTGATAGACTAAGATTCTAATTTAGTACAATGATGGGAGTGAACATGAACAAAGGCTATACATCCAAATGTTTTTAGAGGAAGATTCAAGTTAAGTTTTGATGTAGGAAAATGTTCTCGAACTTTTTCTAGTGGATTGGAAAAACATAAAATTCTGCTAGGCATTCTGTTAATGAGATATGTAATTGTTAGGATAGCATCCACCCAAAAGGTTTTTAGTATTTTAGTAGTAAAACATA
>JANKYE010000013.1:3574470-3588508 GCA_032467995.1 Erythroxylum dillonii
AATGTACTTTAGGAAGATCCGTCTGCGTGTCGGTTAAGGTAAGTGAATTTGTTTTTTACAACATTTTTTTGAACTAGGTTTAATTTGGGTATTTGTTTGTCAAATGAACTTTGGTTTATCATTGAATTCATATAGGATGAGTGTAACTTATATTATAGTTCCAATTACCTTAAATTGTCAATCTGTTATTTCATTGATTCTTATTCCGTTGTTATTAGCTACTCTTTACTTCTCATACGCAAATTTTTACAAGCATTATTTTGAAAACTAGCTATATGTTTCAAGAATTTATTAAAATATGTATTCATATTTTGATGATTACTTATTATATTTTGTAGTAGTAAAATATTTAATATAGGACTTGTAATTATTGAAAAGATCTTATCACATATATGATTATATACATATATGTGAGATGTTTATTATAGGTTCATTTTTAAGATTTGAACCCATAAACTTTCACCCAAAATTCTTGATGATTGCTTCTTTGAGGCTTATCGGTAAAAAATACGATGAGTTTAGGAGTGACAACCAAAACTTGTTGTGCGGAGTCACAAGTCTTATCTTATATGTCAATTAATTTTGACTGACATTCACTGTATAAAATTAACAGTTTTATAGAAATGAGTTATGTTGATAGATCTTAGATGTATAGACGATTAACACCTGATGGTTACATTCATCCTGAATTTGTTGCCGGATTTGAAGCTTTCATTCAATATGCATGTTCTCAACCTACATATATAGATAGGCCAAAGATCAGATGTCTATGTAAAATGTGCAAACACAAATGTTTCCTTTTGAGTGATGAAGTTAATGGGCATCTGCTGAAAAAGGGGTTTGTCCCCAATTATTTTGAGTGGACATGACATAAGAAACCTGGCATTTATAGCACCTCAAAGGCTAGTCATGCAGAATCATCTGTCAACTTCAATGAGTTTGAAGGGGGGATTGGATACCAAACAAATTATTTGAATGAGACTGAAAATCCGTACATGCAAATGGTATATGATGCAAGTCTTAATACCTTTGAGCAAAATATGAAAAATTGTGAAGAAGAACCTAACCTACAGGCAAAATAGTTTTTTTGACTTACTACAGTTAGCTGACCAAGAGTTATGGCCAAATTGTGAGACAATGACCCAATAGTCTTCAATTGCGTGAATATTGAACATAAGTCTTAAGGTCATATATCAGACTAAAGTTTTAATAAAATTCTTGAGTGGTATAATGAATCATTGTCTTTTGATTATACAATGGTTGATAGTTTTTACAACATGAAAAAATTTATTTGGGGTCTTGGTTTGCCTGTGGATAAGATTGATTGTTGCAAATTGGGATCCATTTTGTATTTGGGAGATGATGTGGAGTTAGAAGAATGTAAATTTTATGGTCAACCAAGGTTCAAGCCTAGAAAGCATTCAATGAAATAGAAATTAGTACCTTAGAAGCGGATGTACTATTTCCTGCTAACTTTGAGACTTCAAAGATTTTATGTTCTGATGTAACTGCATCGCACATAAGATGGCATCATAAACAAGAATAGGAAAGCGGAATAATGACTCATCCTTTAGATGTAATAGCATGGAAACATTTCAATGACACCCATCTTGAGTTTGCAGCAGAAAGTCAAAATGTAAGGTTGGGATTGTCAATAGATGGATTCCAACCTTTTGATCAATCCGACCAGCAATCTTCATCTTGGCTAATCATAATAACTCCTTATAATTTGCCTCTATGGATGTGTATTAAAGACGCATATATGTTCTTGACAGTGATTGTGCTAGGCCCTTCAAATTTGAAGCATAAAATTGATGTTTTCTTACAACCATTGATATCAGAATTGCAGCATCTTTGGGCATATGGTGTTCATACATATGATGTGTCTCTGAAATAGAATTTTGTATTGAGAGCAACATTGATGTGGACCATTAGTAATTTTCCAGCATATTCCATGTTGTCTGGATGGAGCACAACAGGAAAACTGGCTTGTTCTTATTGTGGCAACGATTCTAATGCCTTATATGTTCCAAACAGGGGCAAAGTGTGTTGGTTTGACAATCACAGGAAATTTCTTCCTACAGATCATCCATTTAGACGTAATAAACAAAAGTTCATTAAGAATAGGATGGTAAAAACACCTCCTCCTTCTTACAAAGCTGATGAAGTGATTTTGCAGGAAGTTGATGAATTACGTTTGCTGAAAGTAACAGAATTTAAAGCTGATGAAGTTATCACAAGCATAAGTAAAAACTTTGGTTGGAGAAAACAAAGCATACTCTAGGATTTGCCATATTGGAAAATGAATTTGATACGTCATTTTCTAGATGTGATGCATATTGAAAAAAAACTTTTTTTGACAATTTGTTTAATACCATCATGAACATTGAAGGGAGGACAAAAGACAATGCAAAATTAGGAGTTGATTTGCAATTTTTTTGTAAAAGGAATGAGTTACATTGGGATCCTCGCATCGATAAATATCTGAAAGCATGTTACACTTTGGACAAAAAACAAAGGGAAATATTATCTGGATAGTTGAAAGGTCTAAATTTTCCTGATGGTTATGTTTGAAACTTGGTAAGGTGTGTGGATATGAGGAAGTACAAATTATTTGGTTTGAAAAGTCATGACTGTCACATGTTTATGCAAAGACTAATTCTAATCACATTTCGGGAGTTGCTACCGACTAAGGTTTGGAAAGTGATAACAGAAATAAGCTTGTTCTTCAATAGTTTAACATCATTCGAAATCAAGTTAATTGAAATGGA
This sequence comes from Erythroxylum dillonii, assembly GCA_032467995.1. NCBI lineage: Eukaryota > Viridiplantae > Streptophyta > Magnoliopsida > Malpighiales > Erythroxylaceae > Erythroxylum > Erythroxylum dillonii. The sequence continues at coordinate 3,577,242 of JANKYE010000013.1, forward strand.
AATTCTAAAAAGGGAGATTCTAGTTATTTTGTGCAAGTTAGAAGGAATTTTTCCTCCAAGCTTCTTTGATTGTATAAAGCATTTACCTATGCATTTAGCACACGAGGCAAACTAGCTAGTCCAGTTCAATATTGATGGATGTATCCGTTTGAGAGGTAATTCAAATTCAAACTACTGTAATTGAAGTAATAACATGTTTTAACAATTAAATTGTAATAACCATATTTGTGTTAATATAGGTATTTGCATCACTTGAAGAAAAATGTAAAAAACAAGGCTAGAGTTGAAGGTTCCGTATGTAATGCTTATTTAGTAAAGGAAGCTAGTACAATTTGTGGATATTATTTTGAGCCACATGTTCACAAACGAGAAAGGAAAGTTTCTCATAATGACGATGGGGAAGAACGAGTGATGCTGAAGGTAACTTATCCTTATTCACATATCCTAGGCAAGCATATGGGTGTGCAACAAGAAGGATGTTAACAGAGCAAGAAATTGTGGCTGTATATGGTTACATTTTATTGAACTGTCAAGAGGTTCAACCTTTCGTGCAGTAAGTTGAACATTATTATATTAGTTTTCAAATGTTGTTTTGTTTATAACTCAAATACATAATAATGTAATAGATTATACAAGGCATTCTTATGTGAAATTATGCCAGACAACACACAGGATGAAGTAAATAATGAGGTTAGAAGACACTTTGCAAGATGGTTCGAGAGATATGTAAGTTTCCACTTACAAATACTCTCATTATTAAATTATAAAAATTATGTGTTAAATAACATTATACTCATTGATATGATAATTTCGTTTTATGTAGGCCTTACAAAATCCAATAGAGAACCAGTTCATCTGTGATATTGCTAAGGGATCTTTGTGAATTGTTAAATCATATCTGGTATATTTCTGTAATAGATACAAATTTCATACAGAATGTCATGTTCATAGCATAGGAACAATAAATAGTAGAGTTTCCATACAAGGCGAATTGATGGATTACTACGGTAAAATTATTGAGATACTTAAAGATGAGTACCTTGCATTACCAATCAAGCAAAATGTGATTGGTTTGACCCGACTCTAAATGTTGGAACAAAAGTTCATAGCCGATACAATCTTGCTGAAATCAACAGTCGAAGAAGATTGAGACAATTTGAACCTTTTGTGTTGGCTGTGCAAGCGAAATATGTGTGTTATGTCCCTTTTCCCAGCTTATGACGAGATAAGTCAGATTGGTTGGCCGTTTGTAAAGTTAAACTTAAAGGGGTTTTTTAATCACATGGAAATGGAGAAAAGAGAAGTGAAAGTGAACTATTTCAGGATGATGCTTATTTTATAAATACATCTATCACATATGATGATAATGAACCTTTGAAAGATCTAATGAATGAATATGTTGACATTTCATCTAGATAAGAGGAGGAGGGTCAAAGATTTAAAGAGGAGCCGGAATTTGATTCTTATTCTTCAGAAAATGAAGAGGATCGTAATTTACAATTAAGTTATGATAGAGATTAATTTGTGTTTGTATGTGAATAATTTATTCGACAACGAAGACCATTTTAAAATTTTCAATATATTGTGCCAAATATTTAATTCAACTTCTTAATTAAGGAATGTTGACATGGCGTATGGCTCTGGATGGTAATAATTCATTCCGTTGGGAGGAATGTGGCAAAATTGTCCCTGCCGAAGGATTACACAATGCAAGAAAAATTTGCACTTCTTTAAGTAATGAATGATTGCCTTCCATGGTCAAACTTCTGCTCCAAGGTGTATAGTATCATCTGAACAATGTCAATTTCCTTATTATGTACATCTAATTTCTTTTTATGAAGATATTATATTTACTAACATTTGATGGTATAAACTACGTGTTTTAGGCTTGCTTGCGTCTCCAAGATGATATGTATGCTGAAGGATATGGGAGTAATGACACAATGGTCAATGAAGGATTAGGGAAAGCAGATGATTTGGAAAAGTTGTCAATTCCACAGAGCTCATCTGAATATTCATGTGCGAATGAGTTTTCATGATAGGTTCCTTTAACCACTTTCTAATATGACAATATGTAAGTTCTATATTAATTGTGTTGCAGGTAAACCATTTCCTACCATTGCGTCAGCAAATTTAGCAATAGCAGAAACGCTATTGCAAGAAGGTGTTCAAAAATTTACACGTGAGGGAAGAATTTTCACTGTTTCCATTGGTACGTTCGAACATACCAGGACCCTTCTGGGGAATCCACCCATCAGGGACTCATTTACCTTCACTGACTCTCATGTTACTTGGAATCCAAAAAATTGAAAATATCATTGTGATTTATCTGTGCAATACTGTAGACTTAGCTTCAAACTAATTACATTTGTTCTATGATTGTAACAATTTTTCTCATAATAGAATTCAAAGTTTGTATTTCAATATGATATTAAACAAATCTCAATATCCTATTATAACTATTCTGGAAAGCATTGTAATAGTTCAAATGTTTATATTTCTATAAAATTGTGAGACAATGAATTTTAGGTTGACATATGGGACCAAAGAGACAACGAGATGTTATGCGGCCCAAGTTCAGAGGGATGTTTGGTGGTTCTTACTGTGAGGGTAAACCATCACAGTCCCAAGCTGCAACGTAATCATCACCCCCACCTTCAGGGCCTCCAATTGCAGATGAATCATCAACTGTTGCTCATGATGTTTCACCACCCACCACTAACCCTTCATCCACTATGCCAATAGCGGATGAAGATGATAACTGCCAACCTAGATCTGAAGCACCTGATGGAAGAAAATATATCATAATACAAAATAAAATGTAAGTGACATCGCATGTAACACTATATTTGTTTAAAATTAAGTTATAGGTTTAATTATTTTGCAATTGGTATACAATTATTTGTTCTTGTATTAGGTTGATTCCGTCTGGACCGTGCTCCAAATATATGACATCTACATTTAAAGAGAGGATTGATCCTGATGGTTATGTATGGAAGAAGATTTCTCAGGTCACAAAGGCATGTTACTTTCAGGAGTTTGAGGTACAATATGCAAATAATATCCTTTTTCCATTTTTTTGTATACATTAATTGCATAAATAATAGTAGATTATAAGTTGTCAAATGTTTTCTTTTTCATTTCAGAAATTTTTTTACTGAGATTTTGGTATCACTGGGGTCATACATGGTTTTTGGGAGAAGTGGACTTGTACACGTTATCGTGACTTTATTGGTGCGATACACAAGGCTGGTGTACAATCACCTTATATTTCTGAGGGCATATGGAGTCATTGGCAGGAGTACTGGGCATCACCTGAGGCAATGTCCATATCAGGGCATAACTCGACCAACAAACGTGGAGGACCAGGGGGAGACAGTCTTGTTGTTCATACGGGATGATCGATTACCCACTACGAGCATGTAGAGAGACTTGTAAGTATCTAACAATTATACTTATATTCTAATTTTTTACTTTGTTGTTTTCCAATTTAGATTGATTTGTGAATGTTGGGATGATGGATAATGATCATGGTATAAATGTCTGGTGTCATATATGGCTGTGGTGAGTTATTTTCTTTGTTCAACAGGGGGCAATATCATAAACATAGAGGAAACTCTATCGAAATTTTTATAAATTATAGTTTAACTTAGAACATTTTATTGTTATGTAGGAAAAGTCTATGGGCATAAGGCCTACAAAAGTTTATGGGCATAAGGCCTACACCCCAACAGTTGTTTTTGCATACTCACACTGAGAAGCATGACGGTGTGACATTCGTCAACAGCCGATATAGAGAACTAAATGTGTGTGAAATACATGGTTTAATATTCATTCTTAATATTTTTCAGTTACTAATTATAATATAAGCATTGCCTCCTAATAGGACTAAATACAACAAACAATTCAGTGACAAACTCAGGAAGAACAAGTTGTTGATGAGAGGTAGGCATATTTTAATGCGGTTAGTGGTAGGGACAATCATGGAAGGATCTTCAGACTAGGCTCATTTGGGAACACATGTTATTTGCAGTACTCTATGTCCAATACAACAGCATCAAGTGGACAACAGACAACAAAATGTATCCATCAACTTGAGACAACAGTGCAGAACTTGATGGAGGTAATAAATAAGCTCCAAAATGAATGGAGCAGTTGTCGGGGAGCCATAGAGACTCAGATAACCATCCACGCTCATTAGGACAGTAGGATTGTTGTACTCATTTGGATTCATTTGATGTACAATTTACTATTTTTCTAATAAACTAATAAATCTTTTTCCGCTGAATGATCAATTAATTTTTTGTTTAAACAAAATAAATATATAAACAAATCAAAAACTTATGCCCAGATAATGTATAGCTATTGACATTAAAATCAAATTTAACGTCGAGATTTTAAAAACAATTGGCTTGCAATATGGAATTTACCTAAGCAAGCGTATGGTAGCTTTGCGATTTAACACTATATGCTGAATTTTATGAATGAAAACCATTACTGATGGAATTGAGATTCCGTCGATAAATTAAGTAATACTTACCGATGGAATGCTTTAACCATCAGTAAATGATTACGTTTTGCCGACAGAAACCACACTTTCATCAGAACATTCATAAACCTTTACTGACGGTTTATCCCATTCCGTCGGTATACAGTCCCGTTGTACTGCACATTCACCGACGGTTTTACATAAACCATCTGTATCTGTGGACATAAAAAACAAAGCTTCTAGCACTCTAGCAAAAATAGAACTTCAAGTCTACTTAAATTATAAGCTCGAAGATGACTTTGGTCAGCATTCTTCAGCAGCAACTTCTGAGCTAAAATGGTTTCGCTTTAAGGGAAGAAAACTTTATAGAAGAACAACATTTACTTCGTATAAACTGAATGTATTCTTTGTAAAAGTCACTCTAATAATAATGTCTGTATCTCACCAGTGTTTGTGAGAGTTCGGATACCAGTGTTTGTAAGGCTTCGATGTATAGAGATTATGAGATTTCTGAATGTTGAGTTACCACTTTCAAATTGCTTCTTTCCACTCATATAAAATTTTCAACATAACTCTCTACGCACACACATTCATAGCAACTCAACATAAAAGGGAAATTTTCATATGCAAGAAATGAAGAGAAGAAGATGTTTTTTTCATAGAAAAATGTTGCCACTGTTACATTGCTTATGTAGTGTTCTAGAGCTTTTTCAAGTTAGCTCTCATACACATTCCTTGCCTAGTTATATCAATGGCTCAAAATGAACGATGAAAAAACAACTAATGAGTAAGATTTTGACAAGTATCTTACTCTCATTGGTTTAGTAAGTACAAGAGCATTTCTGTTGGCTGATACATTAACAAACACTAACAATAAGATCTCTTAATAATTTAAAGCTGCAAAAGTAAAAAGACAAAAGATGCTTAAAAGCTGTAGGAACAAAAAACTGATGCTAGACTTTACTAGCTTGATTTCTCCAATGCCAATTGTTGCTTTGACTTTAATTCTTCTGCTTCATTGACTTGTAAAACTTCTCTTTAAGTTGCGTCAGAAATTTGCTTCAGGAGTTAATTCAGAACTTGCTTCGAAAAACTGTCAAACTTTGTTTCAGGTTTTTTCCTTCAGCTGATGTAATATCAGCTCTGCACCTGCTGTGCATCTTTTGATTCTTCATTTTTCAATACTTCATTGCATGTAGCTTCATTCTTCTCACTTATCTTGCATTGATCTTCATTCCTACACTGATTTTCAACCATTCGGATTCTCGTTTTTTAATCTACGCATTTCTGAATTGCTCTCAAAATCATCGTTTCTAGCTTTTTCTTGAACACAGAAATCCTGTTCCTCATTCTACTTCTCTTCTTCACTCTCACTGATTGTGCAAACTCCTCCACGAACTTCAACATGGCAGGCTACATGAAACAACACAAGTCAACATCTCCTCCTTTGTTTTGTGCAGCTTGCATTCCTATCAACTTCCTTAAGGATTCAAATCTCCATCTTGGTAATGCCTTAATCAATAAATCAGCAAGTTGGAAATTTGAGCTGCTGAATGCCATTTTTATTTCCCTCTCCTCGATCAATTCTCTAACATAATGGTACTTCACCTTCATGTACTTGGTTCTCACATGATCAGGTGGATTTTCAGCCATTGAAATGGCAGCACTTGAATCATAATAGATTGTTACACAGTTCTCTTTCAATTCATCCATATCCTTCAGAATTTTCTTCAACCATTGAGCTTGTTTGTCAACCATATTCACTGTCACATATTTAGCTTCAGCTGATGATTGTGCTACACTTCTTTGCTTCTTTGAACACCAAGCGAAAATTCCTGAACCCAAACTACAACAATATCCACTTCTACTCTTGCATTCATTACTTCTAGCATAGCTTGCATCACTAAACACATACAACTCTACTTTTTCTCCCTTTCCAAACCAAATTCCATGATTAATAGTGTGCTTGACATATCTTAATATCCTTATAGTATATAAAGCATGTTGTCTTAAAGGGTTATGATTGAAACTAGCCATTATATTTACAAAACATGCAATATCAGGTCTTGAAGCACACAAATACATTAAAGATCTGATCATACTTCTATAATAAGTAACATCAAATTACTCACCTGGTTTTGTAGCCTCTAACTTTAGCTGATGTTCCATAGGAGTTAACATGCCACTGCTATCCTTTAAGCTGAACTTCTCAATTAGCTCCTCTGCGTATTTCTTTTGATGAATGAATATCCCATCTTTCCTTTGATCAATCTCCAATCCTAAGAAATAACTCATCCCCCCTAAGTTTGTCATTTCGAATTTAGACTTCATCAACTTCTTGAAGTCTTCCACTAGCTTCTTTTAATTATAAGAAAATCATCTACACAAAGTGAGCAGATCAATTTTCCTTTTTTTTAAATCTCCCTTCACATACAATGTAGCCTCACTTTTGCTTCTTATGAATCTATTATGTAGCAAGTAGCTATTAAGTCTTGAATACGAAGCTCTTAGAGCTTGTTTTAAACCATAAAGGGCCTTCACCAACTTGTAAATCTTCTACTCTTGTCCCTCTTTTGCATAACCTTCGGGTTGCTTCAAGTATACATCTTCATCCAACATCCCATTGAGAAATAAACTCTCCACATCCATTTGATGCACTTTCCATCCATTATTTGCTCCCAATGCCAACAAAAGTCTCATAGTGTCAAGTTTAGCTACTGGTGCATAAGTCTTAATGTAATCCACTCCATATTCTTGTTTGTATCCCCTCACAACCAATCTAACTTTATGCTTATTAACAGATTCATCCGGATTAAGCTTAGTTTTATAAATCCTCTTCGAGTCCACCACTTTAGTTACTGGAGTAGGCAGGTCCACTAGTATCCAAGTGCCATTTTCCTCTATTGCTTTTATCTCTTCATCCATTGGATTTGCCACACTCCTTGTTTAATTACTTGGTTGAATGTCTTCGGTTTAGCTCCTGCATACATGGCATATTCGGATATCGTATGTGCATCTTTTGGTTCTTCTTCCTCTGCATTGTCATACTTGAAATCAAATAAAGGGTTAGTTTCATTGTAAATCGAGGCTAGGTCTCTTGTTTTATGGGCACTATCTGAGCTTAAAGTCTCCTCCTGAATTTCTGAGCTTGAGTCATCATTTCCTAAACTAGGTGATGTCTCTTCTTGATTCCCTTCCTCCTTAGAATTATTGGAATCTCCAGCTGCTATCACTTCATCATCTCTTTGATTCCCTTCCTCTTCAAAATTATTAAAATCTCCAGCTGCTATCACTTCATCATGTGATCCTTCTCTTACAAGTTCTTCAACAAGTGGTTCATTCATTGGTATCTCAATGCTAACTCCTCCTACCTTCTTCACTGAATGCTCTTCCCATTTCCATCCTTCATGCTTATCAAGTTTTACATCTTAGACACAAACATTTCCTTAGTTTCAGGATTGTAAATTCTATACCCTTTGGATTCTACACTATATCCCATCATTACTCCTTTCATTGCTTTCTCATCTAACTTTGTTCTTTTTGGTTCAGGAATGTGCATGTAGGCAACACATCCGAATACCCTTAACTGATTCACCTTTGGTTTAACTCCAAACCAAGCTTCAAATGGTGTTTTCTCTTTCAAAGCTTTAGTCTTCAATCTGTTTTGCACATAGATAGCAGTAAAACACGCTTCTGGCCAAAAACTCCTTGGAACCTTCATTCCAAACATCATAGCCTTGGCCATTTCCACAATTGATCTATTCTTCCCCTCTGAAACTCCATTCTGCTGAGGTGAATAAGCAACTGATACTTAATGGAAAATTCCTTCTTTTTCAAAGTAATTCTTTATCTCATTTTAAATGTATTCCCCTCTTCTATCACTTCTCAAGCATCTCAACTTATTTCCACATTAACCTTCAGCTTCAGCCCTCTATACTTTAAACATGCCAAATACTTGATCTTTACTCTTTATGAAGTCGATCCACGAATACCTTAATACATCATCAATGAACTCTACGTAATATCTATTTCCTCCAACAGATGGTGTCTCTATTGGTCCATAGACATCAGTGTGCACCAATTGCAATTTCTTTGTAGCTCTCCAATCACTTGCTGGAAAAGGTAAAGCATGGCTCTTCCCTTTTGCATAAGCCTCGCACACTGATTCCAACTTACTGCTCAATTGTGGTTGTTGGCCCCTGAATTTTTTTATTTGACTAAGCATGATGGGAATAAATTTTAGGGTCTTGCAAGATTTAAGTGTATTGGGATTAATTAGCATGTTAGTATTAATAAGATTAGGTGACATGAGTTAATTGAATTAAAGATGAAGTGTTAAGTTACCTAAGGGGTAATATGGGGAGACCACTTAAGCATTTAAGTTCCTAAGCTAATTAGTAAGGGTAGGTTGGACTTTTTAGCTTCATAAGTGGTATAGAAGAGAGGAAATAAAGCTTGTCTTGTATTAGAGGAGAGGGAAAACGAAATTGAAGGGAAAGAAGAGAGGGAGAGTCGTAGGTGGAGAGAAGAAAGGAGAAAAAGAAGAAAAAGGTTAGGGCTTCCATTTTCTTTGTGTTCAAGAGGGATTTTGAGAGTGAGCAAGAAGAGAAAAAGGAAGAGGAAGGTGCAAGCTTCCATTAGAGCCAAGAAACCCTTTGGTTGGGTGAAGATTTAAGGTAAGGGTTTTTCAATGTTTTGGATTTTGAAGTGGTTGTGGTTTAAAGAGCTTAGGAAATGGATGAGTTTAGATATTCTAGGATCAATATCATGTTTTAGGTTCTTTAGGTTTTCCAATTTTGAATCCTTTTAATTTGGAGTTTTTGTGTTATTGTTGAAGAAGAGCAAGGGAGGCAAGAGGAGCAGGAGGAGAGGCCCCTTTGAACAAGTTTTCAAGCAAGGAAATCAAGGTGGGTGACATTTTTATAATTGAGTAATAAGCTATTAAATGTTCTTCAATAAATGTGATTAATTGAGTTTTCAACTACCTTGAAAAAGTGCATTTATTGATCTTTAAATGTTTGAGAATGTTTCATATGTTTTTGTATATGAATTTGTGAATGAATTTTTGAGTGATATGGATTGATTTCAAATTGTTTCATAATTGTTGTAATTGTGGCTTTTAGATGATTTGAGAGAAGGTTAAATGATTGTTATGGGTTGTTGGTTGATGAATTGTGCAATGATGCTAGAAATGCATATGATATATGTCATGCTCATGAAATCAAGTTTCCAAAATTGTGCTATATGGGCCTCATGTTTCAAGTTCATGAAATCACATGTTATGTGGGTTTGTGGTGGATTGTTTTGTCAGTCAAGTGCACTTGTCTAGAGGCTTCTTCCGCCTGCCCGCTAGTGACATGGAGCTCTCGCGGGCTCCGATAAGTTTACGACTACACAAGACCACTTAGTGGACTTGCGATAGTACGTTCTGTTCACAACTACACAGGACCCTTATGGGAAATGTGTAGTACGTTCTGTTACGGATCCACCCGAACCATTTTGATGTGTTAAATTGATTTTGATGTGATTGATTGGTTATAATGTATTGGTAGGTTTAATGAATGTATGAATTATGTGAATTGTGATTTTGGTTTTAACAAAGTTGAGAAATATATGTTTTATGGATAATGTGAGAAATTGCTATGATCATAAATGTTTTAATTGTTTTTGCTTATTACCAAATATAAACATGTTACCCACAAGCGTTAAGCTCACCCCCTCACCTTCCCACTTACAGTTGATGAGCAAGTTAGCGAATGATTGAGATGAGCGCAAAGGCATCACTCCATTTTGTGTTTTTGTTCTTTTGGAAGTAGAAAAATTGTAAAACAATGCTTTAGTTGCATTTTGAGAAAATGTTACTTTTGTTAAGTTTGTATTTTGGATTATGACATAAGTGTCTTGAAATGGCCACTAAAGCATTGTAAAACCCTTATTTTGATGCAAATGAGATACAAATGCTTTATGGTTGTTTATGCCTTTGCAAATCTGTAAATTGCTATTTTCACACTTTCATAAGGGTAGGAGTGTGTTTTGAATTCAAGTGAAATTCTGGAAAAATATGGGTAGAATTGATAAAATTTGTCTTCTTGAAAGTTGTAGACGATTTCTCTAGCTTTCCAACGATATGAAGTTTGTGATTTTTGGATGTCGGAATGGAGAGATATGAATGTTGCAAGTTAAAATGTTGTATATAGTTTGTGTATGTGATAACTTTGATGATTGATTGGAATTTGAGGTTTTGATGACCCAATTGAGTTAAGATTTGAGAATTTTGGTGAGATGAACTTGGTGTTTGAGTTGTTATGAAGTGTTTTGGCATTAGAATAAGTGATTTTGGGAGGATTATAAGTGTTTATGATGTTAGGAGGGTTGTAGGAAGCATGAAAGAAGGTCTGGAGGGGTTTTGGGAAGCCCCATGTCCGTTTAACGGACTTTAGGTCCGTTTAACGGACCTTTTCGGGTCAAAAAGGACCCCTTGCTTCGCCCATATCCGTTAAACTGACATTCATGTCCGTTTAACGGACATTCTCGGGTCATTTGGTCTCCTAAGCCCGATACATGTCCGTTAAACGGACATTCACAAGCAAGATGGTGATTTTTAACACTGTTAGAGGCAGAATCAGGTTTTGTGGTCTTCATGAACGTTGTAGCTCTTGAAGTCTACTTTCTAATTGTAACATCCCACCAGCACATGAAATTTACTGTACATGCATTCATGATAATTCCCGGTAATTGGGCCTAAGGCAATTTTATTGTGATTAATGTAGTTATGGGG
>JANKYE010000013.1:3668370-3680169 GCA_032467995.1 Erythroxylum dillonii
TTTGCTTCCGCAGTTTATCTCCTTCGTTGTCCCGACGGGTTACCCCGGGTTTAACCTTGGGGGTCGGGACTAGGGCCCAACAGTCTCCGTTTGTGTTTCCGTTCTAAACAGTTGGGCTCTCGGTAACGGGGTCCGGTACGGTACGGTTGGGCTCCGGGACCGGGATCCAACACTATTGGTGAAAGTCCCTTGGAGGAATCACTCAATTGAGGAAGCCACATAGGAAATGAAGGAGCATATGAGGAGACTATAACCCCACCTGTTCGAACAATCAGGTAAGAATTTCGATGATGAAATTCCCTTTTAAAGAGGGGAGAATTGTAACATCCCGTTACCCATGTTAAGGCTAAAATAATAAATATGAGAGATTACTGAGAGATTAGAAAACACATTTCATGCTCATGTATTACATGATATGCACATACACGTAAATGTGGAATCTTTCCACATAAAAATAGTTGTACATGCATTCATTGAAAATTTTCGGGTATAATTGTTTATAAATGTGATTTTGTTAAGAATTCTGGTTTTATATGTTAAAAGCTGATTTGGAGAGTTTATATTTTGATTTAGAATTTTTGGAGAAAATTAAGAAATTTCCTAAATTTTTGGGTATTTTGGACTAGGAAAAATACCAAGTGGCAAGACAATTGATGAATAGTAGTATAAATAAGAGTCAAATAGCAATGAAATTTTGTATAAATGACTTTGGGATTTAATGACATACGTCATTGAAAATTGGGAGAAATTTGGGTTAAAAATTGGAGACAAATGGACTAGTAAATTGCAAGACCAAGAAGGGACCTTGAGAGAGTGACATGTGGCAAGTGACAAGTGTCACTTGCCACACCACTTGTTTTAAGCTACGAAATTCCTTGAGTGAAAGACCCATATTTATGGTCTTTCACTTGTCTTTCACGACACATGCTTTATTTCTCCATCTTCTTCTTCTTTTCTTCATCTTCGACATGTGTTCTCTTCCTCCCTCATGACACCTCACTCTCACCCCCATCTTGGCCCCCGAATTTTTATTATTTTTATTAGGAATGTTTTAAATCAATGTTGAGGTTTTCGGGATTAATTAGCATGTTAATGTGAGTAAGATGTTATGACATAAGTTAAGTGAACTGAAGTATTCAAGTTGTAAGAGTGTTAAGGGCAAATTTGGCAAGTCACATAAGTTTAGAAACCTTAAGGCTTTGAAGGAAGGGGAAAATGGACATTATACAATCATTAAGGGTAAAAAGGAGAAGAAGAAGGATTGGCTTGCATTGAAGAATCCAAAACTGTGAATGGGAAAAGAGAGAAGGGAGGTTTCGGTGGTTGACAGAAAAAGAAGAGAAAGAAGAGAGTGACACTAGGTTTTGATTTTTCTTAGTCTTAAAGAGTGGTTTTGAGGTTGTGTAAGAAGAAAAAAGGGTAGAGGAAAACAAGAGTTTTCTTTTGATCCAAGAAACTCTTCAAGTGGTGGAGATTTAAGGTAAGAGCATTTTTAATGCTTTAGAGTTTTAAAGGGCTTTGGTTCATGAGGCTTAGGAAATGCATGGGTTTAAGTATTCTAGGATCAATTTTACAGAATATGTTTCTTTGAGTCCTCTTTTGGAATTCCTATTGATTTGGAAATTTTATCCATGTTTAAGAAATTCAAGAAAGATAAGAAGAGCAAGAGGAGAGACATCCTTAAGCCAAGTTATAAGCAAGGAAACATTCAAGGTGGGTTTCACTTTTATGATTAAGTAATAAAACATTAAAGCTCTTTCAAGAAATGACAGTAAGTGATTTTTCAACTACCTCATTCACATGCATTTATTGCCTTTTAAATGTTGTAAGTTGGTGCTATATGATTACCGCATAAATTGTGTTCATGATTGATGAAAAGCTTTTGAAACGTGTTCTTTTGAAAAGATGCATGATTATGAAACCATATTTGGGAATTGATTTTCAAGATATAGTAAGCATATGAAAAATCATGTTTTCTAAAATGTGCCAATTTGCGCAACAAGTTTACAAGATTTCAAAATATATGTGTTATGTGGGTTTGTGGTAGTCCCTCAAAAATCGTCACGTGCGCGTTGACCAAGTATAGGCCTCTCCCGTCTGCTCACTAGTGGCACAGAGCTCCTTCATGGACTCCCTCATGCTTACGGCTACAGAAGACCATCATATGAAAATGTGTAGTGTGTCATATTTTTGGACTTAGCCAAACCATTTGATATGTTATATGTTCATGACAAGTTGATAAGAGTGCATCATAATTTTCATACACATGAATTTCTGCACTGAAAATGGTTTATAAATGATTTTGCTTGTTACCAATTATAAAAATGTTACCCACGAGCTTTAAGCTCACCCTCCTTTTCGTCCCCATAAGCAAGTGATGAGCAAAAGGTCGTGTAGTTAGTAGCTAAGGCATCACTCTGCTTTTCAAATACTTTGTATTTGAAGACTCTTGTTAAGCAAGGCTTTAGTTACATTTTGAGTAACTCACGATTCATGTAATTTCTTTTATATTTTATGGTTTTAAGAAGTTACTGTAATTGTGGCTTGAAATACCCGCTAAAGTTTTGTAAAACTCTTATCTTTTGTTGTCAATAGAGTAAGATGTTATGACATAAGTTAAGTGAATTGAAGTATTAAAGTTGTAAGAGTGTTAAGGGCAAATTTGGCAAGTCACATAAGTTTAGAAACCTTAAGTCTTTGAAGGAAGGGCAAAATAGACATTGTACAATCATTAAGGGTAAAAGGGAGAAGAAGAAGGATTGGCTTGCATTGAAGAAGCCAAAACCGTGAATGGGAAAAGAGAGAAGAGAGGTTGCGATGGTTGAGAGAGAAAGAAGAGAGTGATGCTAGGTTTAGATTTTTCTTAGTCTTAAAGAGTGATTTTGAGGTTGTCCAAGAAGGGAAAAAGGTAGAGGAAAACAAGATATTTCTTTTGATCTAAGAAACTCTTCAAGTGGTAGAGATTTAAGGTAAGAGTATTTTTAATGCTTTAGATTTTAGAAGGGCTTTGGTTCATGAGGCTTAGGAAATGCATGGTTTACGTATTCTAGTATCAATTTTTAAGCAAGTGTTTCTTTAAATCCTCTTTTGGAATTCCTATTGATTTGGAAATTTTATCCATGTTCAAAAAATTCAAGAAAGACAAGAGTAGCAAGAGGAGAGACATCATTAAGCCAAGTCATATGCAAGGAAACATTCAAGGTGGGTTTCACTTTTATGATTAAGTCATAAGACATTAAATCTCTTTCAAGAAATGACAGTAAGTGATTTTTCAACTACCTCATTGACGTGCATTTATTGCCTTTTAAATGTTGTAAGTTAGTGTTATATGATTACTGCATAAATGTGTTCATGATTGATGAAAAGCTTTTGAAAAGGGTTCTTTAGAAAAGATGCATATTTATGAAACCATATTTTGAAAGTGGTTTTCAAGATATAGCAAGCATATGAAAAATCACGTTTTCGAAAATGTGCCAATTTGGGCAACATGTTTACAAGATTTCAAAATATATGTGTTATGTGGGTTTGTGGTAGTCCCTCAAGAATCGTCACGTGCACGTTGACCAAGTATAGACATCTACCGCCTGCTTGTTAGTGGCGCAGAGCTCCTTCATGAGCTCCCTCAAGTTTACTGCTACACAAGACTATTATATGAAAATGTGTAGTGCGTCATGTTTTTGGACTTACCCAAACCATTTAATATGTTATATGTTCATGACAAGTTGATAAAAGTGATGCATTCATAATTTGCATACACATAAATTTCTGCACTGAAAATGGTTTATAAATGATTTTGTTTATTACCAATTATAAAATTGTTACCCACGAGCTTTAAGCCCCCTTTTCCTCCCTATAAGCAAGTGATGAGCAAGAGGTCGAGTAGTCAGTAGTCAAGGCATCACTTCGCTTTTCAAATACTTTGTATTTGAAGACTTTTGTTAACCAAGGCTTTAATTGCATTTTGAGCAACTCATGATTCATGTAATTTCTTTTATATTTTGTGGTTTTAAGAAGTTACTGTAATTGTGGCTTGAAATACCCGCTAAAGTTTTGTAAAACTCTTTTCTTTTGTTGTCAATAAAATAAGATTTACATTTGGCTCATGATTCTCTTTCAAGTTTATACATTTCATCCTTAGTTTGCATAAGGCAAAAGTTAGTGTTTGGACTCTAGGGAAAAACCTGGATCAATCTAGGTAGAGGTAGGAAGATGTGCCTTCTAGAAAGTTGTAGGTTTTTCTTTTAGCTTTCTAATGGTATATAGTAGGAAACTTTTGACCCAGATGTTCAAAAGTTAGGGTCTTTAGAAGGGAAATTGCTTAGGAGTATCAAGTGATATAGTTTGTTAGTATGATTCATCTGTAAATACATATCGTCTGTGATGACGTCATATCGTCTGTAGGGATGCATCTTCTATAAAGTTGTATCGTCTGTAAGGACGCTTTGTCTTAAGCGTTGCATCGTCCTAAGTTGACTTTTTTTCTTCATAAGTTGACCGTATTTGTCTTAAGCGTTGCATTGTCTTAAGTTGACTTTGCTTCATCTTAAGTTGACTATATTCGTCTTAAGCATTGCATCGTTTTAAGTTAACCGCATTCGTCTTAAGCGTTGCTGTTAAGTCAAAATGACTTCACGTCTAATAATTTTGGTGACAATCAAATAATAAAAATATTAGAAATAGATGAATTGTTCTGATAAGAAGGAAGTAAAACACAGAAGGCATCAAAACATAGAAGGAAGAAAACACAGAAGGAAGAAAACGCAGACGGAAGAAAACACAGAAGTAAGGAAAGACAAAAGATACAAAACACAGACGATATGAAGATGAAGACACGATAGTACGTCGGACGGTTAGTCAGTAAGAGTTAGTTACAGAACTCAACTGAATAACGGTTTCTACAAGAAATAAGAAGCAGCTGAAGACGAAGGCTATAAATACAAGTCGAAGTCGAAGACTGAACGAGTTAGCAATCAAGTTGTTGAACAAGTTTTTTTAACTTTAGCAAAATTCTGTATTCATTGTTCAAAACACAAGAGCCATCTTTACTATAACAAAAAGCTTGCAACATCTTTCTGGTGAGAGAAAGGAAAAGCTAAGAGCCTGAAGAGGCTAAGAGAGTAAAAATAATACTTGGTGTAAGAGACCTGAAGAGGATCTGTAGAGAAAGAATACTTGTACATTTTGAAAAGAATAGTGAAGTCTTAGAAGAATTCTAAGGAGTGGACGTAGCCCAAGGTTTGGTGTGAACCAGGATAAAATCGTCGTGTCCATCTTCTAAACTCTCTACTTTAATTTCACATGTTTTAATAGCTGAAGGCGCCTCCGTCACAAGACCTCCTGGGTTCAATGGTGAGAATTATCATTATTAGAAGGATAGGATGCGGCTCTTCATTGAATCCACACATGTCGACCTTTGGGACATCATCGAGAATGGACCGTATATACCAATGGATGATGAAGGGAATGCCATTCCACGTACCAGATGGTCAGCTGATCAAAAAGCTAGATTCTAACTAAATTCAAAGGCCAAGTTCTTTTTTAGTTGTGCCTTAAGCAAAAGTGAATACAATAAAGTTCGTGGATGCAACACTGCGAAGGAGATGTGGGACACTCTATCCATCGCACATGAAGGCAACAACTAGGTGAAAGAGTCCAAGATAAGCATTCTTATACACCAGTATGAGCTATTTAAATGGAGGAAGATGAATCTATTGATCAGATGTTTAGACGATTTCAAACCATCGTTATTGGATTTAAAGCTCTTGGGAGAATCTACGATAATCAAGACCATGTTAGGAAGATTCTCAAAATTCTATCGAAAAGATGGAGACCAAAAGTCACTGCAATACAAAAAGCCAAGGACTTAAGTATATTAAAGCTTGATGAATTGCTTGGTTCTTTGAAGATACAAGAAGTGGAGCTTGAAGCAGAAGATAAACCTAGACGGGATAAATCTATGGCATTAAAGGTTGGACAAAAGATTCACAAGACTCAAAAATAGAGAAGTTCATCATCAAAAGCGTTAAAGATTGACGAAATCAAGAATGATGATACCAGTGAATCTGAACAAGATTCAAGCGAAGATGATGATGAATTATCTTTTATCTCGAGAAAGATCAGACGGATGTGGAAGAAGAAAGCAAAAAGACATAAAGATTTTTCTTTTAAGAAAAATAGCAAAGACGAAGTCAAGAACGAGAAGACATCTGTCATTTGCTACGAGTGCAACAAACCTAAACACTACAAGTATGAATGTTCGTTGCTGAGAAGAAAACCAAAGAAAAATAAAGAAAATAAGAAGAACATGATGGCAACATGGGAAGATTTGGATTCTTCTGAATCTGATACTAATTCAGAAGCATCAATTCAAGCAAATATTTACTTGGTAGCCGAAAAAGAAAGTAACGATGAGGTAACTTCTAACTTTAATGAATTACAAGATGCATATTTAGAGTTGTTAGAAGATTCACATGCTATACTAAAGCAGTATAGATCATTAAAGAAAAAGTTTGTAAAAAACTTGAAAAACACGCAAGTGTTAGAGAGAGAAAACGTTTGCCTAAAGAAATAAGTAGACGATATGGAGAAAAGAGTTACGATTGATAAATTCGAGGAAATTAGTCAGCTGAAACAAAGAATTAAAAACCTTTCAGTAGATCTATCAAATTTTACCAAAAGTACGAAGAAAATGAATGACATGCTTGGAAGATATAGACACCTTAATAATAAGAGTGGTCTAGGGTTTCCTAAAAGCGATACTCATCATAAAAAGAATTTTGTTCCATATAGAAATAAATATCACCAGTTGTCTTATTATCATTCTATGAATTATTATAAGACTAACCCCAAAGAACCCAAGAAAGTCTGAGTGCTTAAGAAAAACATAATATCTACAACAGATCTCCTTCCCTGGAAAAAACAATAAGCACCAATAGTATTTGGATAGTGGATGCTCGCAACATATGACGAGAAGAAGGTCTATATTCCTAGATCTTCAAAATAAGAAGAGAGGATCGGTAACTTTTAGAGACAACCAGCAGGGCAAAATAATTGGAATCGATAAAATCAATAAAGATTCTTTTGCATCTATTGACAATGTTTTACTAGTTGATGGTTTAAAACATAATTTGATTAGTGTCAATCAATTATGTGATTCTGGTTTTGAAGTATCCGTTAATCAAAATTCTTGTGTGGTCAAAAACAAGGACGGTTCCATATTCTTCTCTTCTAAAAAAATGAAACAAACTTTATAATATTAATTTAGAAGATTTGAAAAGTCAAAATATTTCTTGTTTTATATCAACAGATGAAGAAAAACTAATTTTGCATTAAAAAAAAGCTAGGTCATGTTAGTTTTAAACATATTTCTAAGTTGATTAAACATGATTTGGTAAGAGGTTTACTAAAAATAAGTTTTAGCAAGGATTTCTTTTGTGAAATTTGTCACAAAGGAAAACAGGTTAAAACATCTTTTTCTTCTAAAAATATTGTAACTTTGTCTAGACCTCTAGAGTTGTTACATATAGATTTATTTGGTCCAACTAAGATATTAAGTCTTGGCGGAAAAAAGTATGGTCTCGTAATTATTGATGACTTCACTAGATTTTGTTGGATATTATTTTTGTCACATAAGGATGAATTTTTTAAATGTTTTAAAGTGCTTTCCAAAAAGTTACATAATGAAAAAGGAATTTCTATTGCTGGAATTAGAAGTGATCATGGTGGTGAATTTAAAAATGAAAAATTCAGAATATTTTGTGAAGAGAATGGAATTTTCCATATTTTTTCTGCTCCTAGAACTCCACAACAGAATGGAGTTGTAGAAAGAAAGAACTGGACGATTTAGAAAATGGCAAGGACTGTGATGTGTGAAATGAATCTTCCTAAGTAAGTATTTCTGGGCAAAAGCTGTGAACACAGCTTGTTATATTCAAAATAGAATAATTATGCGACCTTTGTTAAAGAAAACTCCATATGAGTTATGGAAAGGAAGGAAGCCGAATATCTCTTACTTCCATCCATTTGGTTGCAAATGTACTATATTGAATTCAAAAGAAATTTTGGATAAATTCGATCCTAAGACTTATTTAGGAATTTTTCTAGGATATTCATTATCTTCTAAAGCTTATATGGTTTATAATCTTACTTCTAAGACTATTGAAGAATCTATTCATGTCAAATTTGATGATAGCTCTCAACCGAATAGAAGGAACGATACTAATAATGAAACTCTATCAGTACCCTTTGTTGATAGTGAAGATTCGTCACCATCAGATACTCCTTTAGACAAAGTAGAAGATATTCCTGAAAATCTTGGTCTGAAAAGGGATTGGAGATGTAAGTCCTCTCACCCAAAAGATCTGATTATAGGAGAAACCTCAGAAGGTGTGCGAACTAGGTCGAAATTCAGAAGAGAAGCAAATGTAGCCTTTATTTCTGAAATAGAGCCTAAGAAAATTGATGAAGCTCTTTAGGATGAAGCTTGGATTTTAGCCATGCAAGAGGAGCTGAACCAATTTACTAGGAATAAAGTTTGGTCTTTAGTTCCCAGACCCTCCAAAAAGTCTATCATAGGAACCAGATGGGTTTTTAAGAATAAACTAGACGAGTCAGGTAGAGTAAGTTGTAACAAAGCTAGATTAGTAGCTCAAGGCTATAATCAACAGGAAGGAATAGACTATAATGAAACTTATGCTCCTGTAGCTAGATTAGAAGCTATTAGGATCTTGCTTGCATACGCTAACTGTCATGATATAAAGCTATTTCAAATGGATGTGAAAAGTGCATTCTTGAATGGTTTTATAGATGAAAAGGTTTATGTAAAGCAACCTCCTGGTTTCGAAGACTCTAAGAAACCAGACTATGTCTATAGACTTCATAAAGCTTTGTATGGATTGAAACAAGCTCCTCGAGCTTGGTATGATCGTCTAAGTTCTTTTCTAATTGAAAATGATTTTAGTAAAGGACATGTAGATAAGATGCTATTTAGAAAATGGATTAAGAATGATTTTATCATAGTACAAATATATGTTGATATTATCTTTGGTGCAACATTTAAAAAGCTATGTACTAGTTTTGAGAATTTAGTGAAGAATGAATTTGAGATGAGCATGATGAATGAATTAAAATTCTTTCTTGGGTTACAAGTTAAGCAAACCGAAGAAAAGATTTTTATTCATCAATAAAAATATATTAAAGAACTGTTAGTTAAGTATGGAATGGAAAAAGTGAAACCTATGACAACTCCTATGCATTCTTCAAACCTTTTATATAAGGATAAAGCTGGTAAGAAGGTTGATAAAAACCTTTTTAGAGGAATTATTGGTTCTTTACTTTACCTTATAGCAAGTAGACTTGATATTTTGTTTAGTGTTTTTTTTGTGTAAGATTTCAAGCAGATCTTAGAGAATCTCACTATATAGTTTTCAAAAGAATTTTGAGATATCTATCAGGTTCTACTGATCTTTTCTTAATGTATGAGAATGGTAAAGATCTCAAGTTAATTGGCTATTATGATGCTGATTACATTGGAGACAAGATTGATAGAAAAAGTACGAGTGGAGGGTGTCACTTTCTTGGCCACAACCTAGTCTCCTGGTCAAGCAAGTGGTAAAGCTCAATTGCTTTATCCACTGCAAGTTGTTGCTCACAAACGTTGTGGATCAAGTACCAATTAGAAGACTATTCAATGCAAGAAGAACAAATCCCAATCTTCTGTGACAATACAAGTGCTATAAACCTATCGAAGAATCCAATCGAAGAATGCAATACAACAGTCGAGGGTAAAGCATATTGAAGTTATACATCATTTCCTACGAGACTACGTACAGAGGAAGAACGTTAATCTACAGTTTGTTGAGACAAATTATCAATGGGCAGATATCTTCACTAGGCCATTGAGTGAAGAAAGTTTTAAAGAAATCAGACGAAACCTAAATATGGTAACGTTGAGTGATCAATCGTCTGACACATCATGACCTAGATGATCTTCTTAGTTAAGAAGATAAAAAGTCGTAAGAGTTCATGGTAACAATAACAGTAAGTTACAGACAGTAACTTTTTTCAAGAGAAAGTTTTGGAGGGAAATCTTCTCAAAGCCTTAAGAATATCACCTACTCTAGAAGTCTCTTGAAATACCCTGAAATCGACTTTTGAAAAACTCTCAACAAAACATTTCATTACTCTGTTTTTGATATCAAGTTCTCCTTGCTCACACTCTCAACTTTAGAAAATAACATCATCACCTTGAGAAATACCTTTGTGCATTTAGTTTTTGTTGGCTACAGATACAAATGGAGCAATCAATGACTTATAGAAGACACGTTGATTTCGATTCCTTGAAGAACAACCAGATGGGCATTGAACCAGAGATTTATGCAGCTGGATGGAAGAACTTCTTTCAGGTCTGTGAGACAGTTTACTTGAATGAAGTATATGAGTTATGGAAGAATGCAAAGGTAGTAGAAGATACTTTAGTATCAGTAGTGGATAGATTGTCAGTCATTGTAACACTAAAGTCAATCGAGAAAGCTACTGAGTATCCATGTGTTGGAGCAAAGGTCACTCATAAACACAAGATGGATGACTCAATCCAGTGTAGAGAAGGCACATATCAATCGACAACTCTATGGATGTAGTGATCCAAAGGAGAAGAAGGCCTTCACTCTTGTGTCAAAGGCTAGGGTTCTACATGCGCTACTCTTCTATTATGTTCTACCAAGAACAGGATCGAAGAATGTGGTGACAACGATAGATGAGCAATGTCTGTTCCATCTACTCAACCACCAGCCTATAGATCTTCCACATCTAATTCTCAATTTCATGGTGAAGTCGAAAAGAGACTCGAATGCCCTACCGTATGGTATACTACTGACAAGAATTTTTAGAGATTCTAGAATTTTTCTTGAGAGAGGAAACATAATAAAGATGAACATCAAAAGCATCATTAACACGACAACTATCAGTAAAATGGGCTTAAAGAATCAAGAAAAAGAGGATACAGATTCTATGGCGAAAGCAAGGATTGAGGGGGAGCGTACTGTCAAACGTAGTTTGGGTGAAAAGGTAACTCCCACAAGGAAAACAAAATCTCAATCCACTAGAAGAATGTCTACAGAAAAAACAAGAAACCATCAGATGAATTAATGAAAGTTAAGATGATTTCTCATAGAGAAGAAAGCTAGGTGCAATAGTTTGAGAAACAAGTGTCCTTGAAGAGTACACTTCATTCTGAAAAATTCAAACAACCAAGACTATTAACCCTGCAACAATAAGAGCAAAAGAAAGGGAAGGTCTGACTCATGTTGAAGATTCAGGAAAGAAAGCACCACAGGCAACTAGATCTTTAATCTCAATTTTGCAAGAGGAGCCAGCAAAATTTACTAAAGAAACAGAAATTAAGAGTGTTGGGACCCGATCCGGAAACCGGATCCCAACAGGAAAACGGAAACGAAAAACGAAAAATCGAAAAGCAGAATTCTGAATCGAATGCGAATTGAACAATAAACTAAATCAACCGAAGTAATCGAACCGAATCAAATACAAAGCGAACGAATTAATCAACCTGAAAAAAACACCGACATCCGTTGCAAACATGAAGCATAGCAAACTGATCGCGTTGGAAATCCTAAGACATTCAAAATCCGGTATAAATTTTTTTTCCATATATTTCTGTTTTCTTTCTCTTTATTCAGACTCATTCAAATCATAACCAATCCATACAATTGTAAGTGTATAAGTCGACTTGTCCATTGTGTAAGTCGACTTATGCTTACTCGGTACTGATAAGTCGCCTTGTCC
>JANKYE010000013.1:3889832-3900863 GCA_032467995.1 Erythroxylum dillonii
TGTACCTATATGTGCATGTGCCAAAAGACTCAGTCCTCTACAATCAGAGGTCAAATAAATGTTCACATTAGACATATAAAATGCAAACAACTAGCCTGACCAAATTGACCCATATACCCTTCCCCTTCAGGTCGGGATGTTACAGTTATAGTTTCTGAACTTAATGGATGTAATAACATGATCAAACTTTGCATCATTTTGGTATTAAACGAAAGATCGAGAGAAGAAGTTAATATGGAATGAGAAACTATTGACACTTAGATTAAAAACTAGAAATATATTAAATTAAGTGGTAATTAATAGTCAGGTTTCCATAATTAATTTGGATGATAACTTGTTGAATACGAAAGTTATACTTAGTTTACTATTCGAGTTGAACTTAAAACCTAACTGGTGGATTTAGTAAGATGACTACCCAATCATTTTCCCTTACTCAATCATAGGAGACTAAATTAGTCAAATTAATTCGAAAGAGTTTTCTATTTCAGTTAATCTATTTGGTTTTTGCTCCCGATTAATTCCGTTACTTTTTAGTTTAATTTTGTGGTTTCCTTTAAAGCCTTCATTCAATAAATTGGGGTAGAAAGTTTCGAATTGCATCTGTTTTTATTTTTGTTCAAGGATAATTTAAGTGAATCAATTTCACCTCTGTAGGAGACAACCCTGGGTAATCACTACAACTACCTCGTATAATTGCGATTAGGATAGCCTAGGTATTTTTAGAACTTATTTGGGCACAACAGTTAAGGAAAATTGAGGCTTAAGAAAACCTTGATTAATGAAGAGAAGTAGCTTATCTTCATTATAAAATAGAAGTTAGGCTTATCTCTTAACAAAAAGGGGAAACATACAATCCTAATATGTAAACTTCTATAACACTCTTTTAGGATATTAGACCATAATAGCCTAAAGCTACTTAGTTAGTGTGTTTGGGAAACCAATTTACCTTAATAAACAACTAATTCAAAGACAATTAGCTATATAAGAGTTTTTTAGGGAATGGATATGGATAAAGAAATACCAGACAAACTGAATGTAATGAAACAAAGTCATATGGAGGACTGAAATAAGTAGAGATCTCAATCTTATATCAATCAAAACCTCATAAATCAATAAGAGGGAACTGAAAGAAATTAGTAAAATTTTTAGAATAGGTAGTGCCAAGGAACTAATGTTCTGTAAACAAGGACGAAAATGATAATGCTTAATATCTATATGAAATAATATAGGAAGGGAAGAGAGAAGAGATCCCAATCTCAATAGAAGAATCACATAATGTCTCTTTGGAAAGCTCTCATAAGTAAGTTTGGTTCTCACCTAAGGAACCAGTTGATAGCTAAATCAAAGGCAATAAAACAATCTAGGAATGCCCCACTAAACCTTAGGCATATCATAAGGCAAAGTAGTATGATAGCAATAAGGATGAAGTAAACTTATAACAACAAAAGAAAGATCTAGTAGAGAGGCCAAGAAAAACATATCATATTAGGTCCCTCTTCACCAACTCTTTAGTGTCCTTTTCTATTTGTAATGTGTGGTAGCTAAAAACAACCTCGACAAACAACTGATTATTAAATATCTTTTGTTTTAGAAAAATCCTTGTTTGACAGACTTATTGGAAACCAAAATAAAGAAGGACAATAATGGGAAAGCCTAGTGATTTGTGGTAGATTTTGGACAAAAAGCAAATTAAAAGTCTAACACTCCTATTTAACTAATTAGATAATTCGTCTAAATATTGTCATATCTAGTAATTCCAAGCTCATCAATCTATCAATTGTGTCTGTAACTAATTTGACGTTTCAAAGTAACAATTTTTGGCATAAAAATGTAACATATTATAATAATTTTATATACTACCATAAAGTTATTAGATCAAGATAAGCCAAGGAAATTTGAATGAGAATTTTATAACATATGTTGATAAAATTGAGGTTACTAACTTTATATTTAGAGGTCAATTCTTAACTTGGGATAAAAAACAAGATGGAGCTTGGAGAATAAGAAAGACACTAGAACGAGCTCTGGTTAATGATGAATAGATGATGTAATTTTTCTTAATTTTAACTTGTTTTGGGAACTCAATAAACTTAGATCTCTCTTATATGGTGGCTAAAAACTTCAATAATGGCAAGCTTATTAGAGCACCCTTTATGTTTAATAATTATCTTCTGAATGTTTTAGGCTTTGAAAAATACAATCAAGAAAGGAATGCAAAAGGAATTTGAGGGACACAAGGCCTATATATGTATGTAGAGACTTAAATGAATGAAAGAAGAACTTAAGCTTCTCAACAAGTCTCCTTGTCTAGATATTGAAGAAGCTATCAGAAGAGCTAGAGAGGCCATCGTTAAAGCATAATGGTATACAACTCTCTAGACAATGGAAGGCTTATATCTTTTGAAAAAACTTGCCTCAATCATTATATGCAAACTCTTAAGATCCACAAAATCCTCTTGTGACAAAATTCAATCTTTGGCGCAAATGAGGACATGGGAATAATAATTTTTTCTATAATTTCATCAATGCTAGAAGAAATAAGAACAAACTCACCATACTATAGGATCAAATTGGGAATCCCATTACAAACTGATATGTGTTTAATTGTTGATATATTTAATCATTTACACTTAGTGATTATTGAAATGAAAATGCTTAAGATACTCACTTTAATTCATATATGATTTTAGTATAATTTGGAAGCAAATAAATTAAAGTGAGTCGAAAATACTGCATTTAGGTTTTTTTTTTCTGAAGATCATTTTTTACTTGTATTTATGGAGCAAGAAGAAAAAAAAAAGACAAGCAAAATGGAAAGCAGCCAAAGGAAATAGCAGAAGCCCAAAACGGCAACAGGTAGACCAAGCAAGGAGCAGCGCGTGTGCATTTTGTGCAAAGGAAATAGCAGAAGCCCAAAACGGCAACAGGTAGACCAAGCAAGGAGCAGTGCGTGTGCATTTTGTGCAAAATGCTGCACACAACGTAGAAAGGTTGCGCTGTGCACAGCATGTGTGAGCGTTTTATTAAAAAACGCACAGAAGACACAACTAGAAGGGGGGACGTAGTGCGTGGAGAGTGAACAGCGTGGGGGGACAATAAACCCTAAGTTTATTTGTCCCATCATGCTACAATAGGCGCAGCAGGCAGAGGAGCACGCAGACAAGGAGCTAGGAAGGCTTGGCTAGGCTGTGGGCGTGAGAGAAGACTTGGCGTAGGCGGCATAAGTATTTAAGAGGAGCAATCTTTATTTGTCCAATCAACGCTACAGGAATAATAAACATTAGGCGGCAGAATAGAGGGGCTGGCGTGAGGGTCTGCGTTTAACGCATACAACTGCGTTAAACGTGGACGAGGTGTGGCATTTTGGGCAAGGCATAAAGGAGCAGGTGGCTGACGGCTTGGTACGGTTGGAGAAGCTGGCGCAGGCGTAAACGTGGAAGCGTGAACAGTGTCACTAGACCTAAAACTCTTAAACCTTATTCGTCAAATCATTGAACAGTTAAATTGAGACAAGCTTGCGACAGGGAGGAGAAATCAAGGAATTTTTGGCTAGGGATTAGAAGGCGGCTGAAACAATTTTTTGGAAAAGACCTATGAAGTGTTAGATATTTCAACGCTAATTTGGAGGCAATATCGATGTCGATGACCCGGGTTAAGTAATTTTAATATTATTTTATTGTTTCTTTCTCTCATTAGGAATTGATTGTGATATCCTATGTTAATTGATTTGGGTATTGTATATGGACAATTGAATTTTTATTATTATTCGGTTATTTGTTTATGAACTCATTGGGTATTGTGAAATGATGATTGTAATGCGTTCATTGAATCAGTTAATTACAAACACATTAGTAGAATTTCAATATAATCCGTAATGCTACTGCCTAATTAAATCTAGAGATCGTATCCTAGGTTGGTAGTTAGGTTTAATTAGCAATCGTATCTTGATTAAACAAAAACTAAGGGAAAACTCGAGTTAATTATTAACTCATGATTAATAGTTGCTAGGAGAGGTTTGAGAACAACAAATTAATGAAATAGGTTTAATTAGGGTGTAGGTCGAGATTGAATCAAAGAACCGGGTCCCTACCGAATTTCTCACTTTTATCTTTTTTTTTTCATGTTTTCTTTAACTTGTTTTTATTATTTATTTTTATTTTATTTTCTTCTTTCAAATACAAAACCCCTCGTTAAACCTAAACACCAGTTAATTTCATTCCATAAACTTTACACACACTCTCTGTAGGATCGACCTAGACTCACCACTGCTATAGTAGTAGTCTAGTTATTTTATTTTGACTAACGTTACGACGTGCGGTCACAAACCAAGAGGAGCTCAAAAAATGTATTCTCTTACTTCAAAGACATCTTAGGAGAATCCTCTTTATTCATCAATGACTCTATTGATCAAAATCAAGTTGTATTTCTTGAGATACCTTCCACCAGATATGATTTCGAGGGAGCTTTATCTAGCCAAGACCATATGAAAGCCCCTTGACCATATGGTTATAATGCTCGTTTCTTATAAAATTCCTAGAATAAAGTTGGAGATATGGTTACAAAGGCCATTTAGAAATTCTTAACTTATAGAATAATGTTGAAGGAAATTAATAAAACTTACATCAGTCTAGTTCCAAGATTGCTAATCCAACTTCTTTCCATAATTTTAGGCCAATCTTAAGGTCATTTTGAAATTCTTAACTTATAGAATAATGTTGAAGGAAATTAATAAAACTTGCATCAGTCTTGTTCCAAGATTGCTAATCTAACTTCCTTCCATAATTTTAGGCCAATCTTATGTTGTAATGTTATCTACAAAACCATGTGAAAGCTGCTTGCCAAAATATTGGAAGAAACTCAAGAAAATTTATTATTCATAGTCAAAACGCCTTCATCAAGGGAAGAAACATTGTGGATAACCTATTAATTGTACAATATTTGCTTAAGAATTAACTTCTCATTAGGCTTTTGACTCCATGCCTCATTTGGCATTATTATAAATGGAGAACCTACTAGCACTTTCACTGTTGCCAAATCATTAAGACAAGGAGATCATTTATCCCTTTCTTGTTTTACACCCTATGCATGGAGATTCTATCTAGGTTAATTCTTTTGACATTAAACAAAGTTGTAACTTCAAATATCATACTAAATGCAAG
Source organism: Erythroxylum dillonii (assembly GCA_032467995.1). Classification (NCBI taxonomy): domain Eukaryota; kingdom Viridiplantae; phylum Streptophyta; class Magnoliopsida; order Malpighiales; family Erythroxylaceae; genus Erythroxylum; species Erythroxylum dillonii. Next base: position 3,894,992 of record JANKYE010000013.1, read on the forward strand.
GAAATCAAACTATTTAACCTTGCTTTCGATGATGATCTGATGCTCTTAAGCTAGATTGATAAGCTCTCTATGCAATCCGTAAAGAACTCTTTACATGTTTTTAAAAGGATGCATAAGTTGAGCATTAACTACTCCAAAAGTAAGCTCCATTTCTCTATGGGATTCTCCAACCTAGCTAAGGAACTTTCAAGAATTTCATATTGCCAACTTTAATATGTCTCTCTCAAGTATTTGGGCATTCCAATCACCATAAGTAGACCGACTTATAGAGATTGCTTACACTTTTTAATGTGATTAATAAAAGAATTGGTTATTAGCAGAATAAGCTTATACCTTAGGTAAGGAGATTGCAATTAGTTAGCACAATTCTCAATAGCATGCACAACTATTAGAGCTCACATATCATGCCTCCCAAAAACTTAGTAAAATCAATTGAGAAGATCACAAAGAACTCTTTAATCTGATGATGCAAGGACAAGCAAGAACCCTAAGGTCATATGGCTTGAAATTTGTCTCTAAGCAAGGAGGCCCCGTGACTTACAAGGGTACAACTAATGAACAAAAAGCACATTATCAAGATAATATGGAAGTTGTTCAGTGATAGGGAGTCATAAGAATGAGATGGATTCACTCTCAACACTAAAAAACCTCCAGTTTCTGGAATTTGAGAGAAAATTTCATAAAATCTGACAAAGTCCATTACACACAAGGTCTTAGACACATACTGACTAAGAATGCTAAAAAGATCGTCCAGAACAACCAATGGCATTGTAACTTGAGAGGATTCTCATTTATCAGAACCACTTACCAAACTACATGCCCAATGCTAGGTTAACAGATCACATCACATGGCGCATGCACAAATCATGTCTTTATTTCTTTTGTTCAGACTTTGTGCTCTTTAGAATTGGTCTTTAGTAGGTCTGCAATCGTTAATCTAGTCAAGGTACATTCCTTGTTGCTTGTACTCCCTCTTTGTGGGTCTTTTAATCAATTTAATTTCAACTTCCAAAGAAAAAAGTCTACTTGCAAATCATGAAAGACTATTTCAATTAAAGGGCTGGCCTTCTTCAGTTGCCTGCCACTTCTCCTTGCCTCGTTTTCTTTTTTGTTTTTGGAAAAATTAAATCACTTCTTGTTACCTCTTGTTAACATATGATTAAGACACATTTTCCACGGTTCTTTACTTCGTCAGGAGCGAAATCTACCTTGTCCTCAAACTCAAGAATCCTTTACAGAAATCAGAATTAAGTTGCTGTTATATGATTTGAATTCCAAATACAATGGAATTAACAATCTCTAGAACAGATGTGATGAAACTAAAGTAGGGTAATTCAAATTCTGCAAGCAACCAAATTAGTATTTCTGGATAACTACAGAATTAGCTATGCCCACCTCCTCTATTGTCTGATCCAGATCAGTGAGAGGTTTGGGAGGGAACCCCATTGTCTGCAATTGGTAATCTCTTGCTCCTACCGGTCTTGATGCATCAATGAAGGATCGTAGATCTCTGATGGTATGGTTCAAGTTGAAGCGTGAAACCATGCGTGTGCCATCTGCTAACCTTAGCTGAATTGATGTTGTTGGTGATGAAGAATCTACAACTAATCCTGTTGCTGGCAATGGAGCAGTCATTAATGAATCTGAAGGAAGACTTGTGTCCAAGGGCGCAGAGCTGCTGCTGCTATTGCCTAAAGCTCTTCCCACACCTTGGAATGGATCTCGGGGCTTCTCTGGTTCCTGTATAGCCAAGAATAGGATAAGCAGCTGATAATTTAATAATGGTTTACTGGGGAGCCAGGAGGGGAACCCAAAAAAAAAAAAAAAGGAAAGAGAGAGAGAGAGAGGAAGAAAAGGTACACACTGAGTAGTCCTCCTCTCGCCTCATAAGATTAAGGTGGACCTCTGTCCTGCTGTCTACAGGTCGAAGCTCCTGTGGGCACTCGGACTTCAAAATGCTCTGCATTTGGAAGAGTTAATGATAAGCACATATATCAAACAGAATTAGAATTAACCTGAAGAATCTAAAATTTTGCCAATGAAAACAGAAATCACTGACTAATCCCCTTAACAAAATAAGCAAATATATCTGACCAGAAATATGGTTAATCATCCAACAACAGACCAGTCAAGTCTTACTTGATCATAGAAGCCAACAAACTATATAAGATACAGAAAGACATATAAGTCAGAATATTTGCAATGTTATTTCAGTCATTTGGTCGGCCAAAGATATGTATGTAGCATGCAGTAGTATCGTGATGCTAGGCATCAAACAAAGATGAACAAACAGCAGTTCTGATACAATTTGAACTCCCGAAGATCAAGCAAATGATAGACAGAAAAACTGATCAGATCTTGCCTCCAAGAAGGTAGCATTAGCAGGTTCATCAAAGCGACGCAAGTGACCATTATCAACAGTGAAGCCGTTCCTCCAAAGCATAATGGTATGATTGACAGCTTGAGGAGCAGCCGAAACCGTCTCACCCGATAGTAATCTCCCAGTTCCGGAGAAGCTTCTTGAACTTGAAGAAGACGGTCGAATGTTATCAGGAGACCTGTCCACAGCTCCAGAAAGTCTAGCTTGATCAAAAAAGCCATCCACATCGTAACGTTTTGTAGGGTCCTGGACTAAAATTCCACTGCACTAAAAAAGGAACACATAAGAAACACCAAAAATTATTATAGACAGATAGATAGATAGATCGCTTTTGGAATCAAACAATGTATTATACATGCTTTATTTTAACTAATAGATCAACACTTAACTAGAATCAAGGATAATTCGGCTCTCATTAAATCAATTAGAAGGAAAAGAAAGACAAACTCAACCTCTTGTCTCCACCAGTGTAATAACGCTGGGCCTCGTCCTCGTCACTGCTGGACCCATTGGCTTCAGGGGCCCGATTCAGATCAGAAAGCGTACGAATCCCGCCGCGTGTCCTGCTGCTGCCAGCACCCGTCGACTTGGGTTGACGTGATCTGAGCTTGTAGGGAACGCGGGAGGGAGGAGTGGGTGACGGAGAGCGAGAGCGGGAACGGGAAGGAGAGGAAGAGTGGGAGGGGGAGAAATTGGGGGAGTGAGACCCCGATGGGGATCGCGAGGGGGAAGGAGAAAGAGGAATAGGAGGGATTTGGTCGGGGCCAGATGTGGTGGTGGCGGTGGCTGCGGCAGCGTTGTTGTCAAGGAAAGTAGAGACCGCAGCGTCGACATCCCATTGGTGAGACTCTAAGAAGAAAAGGGCTTCATCACGAGTAGAAGATGTGATTTCGCAGAAGGAGTCGATTAGGGCTGTGTTGTGATTGGGATCGTGCATGTTGATTGACAAATCGCAGGAGAGGGGAGATGAGAGGAGAGAGGAGAGGACAGGAGATCCGATTCGTTACGTAACTGAGAGAAACAAACCAGCGATGTACCGTCCTGATAACTCTCCACATCCCGTGTTTTATACTGTACCTCACCACAAACAGTAGCACGTCTTCTCAACGAGTAATACGACGCTTTGTTTTTCTTTTTGGAAATTAAATAATTTAAGGCTGATTACAAATCTTCTGTCCAGTTTCATTCTATTTTATTTTATCTTATAAAATTTAAGTTATTTATTTTATGAGCCTTATACGATTTTTACAAAAATAAATAGCTAAGATTTATTGAACACAATAAAATATTATAATATTAGGCAGAAAATCTAAACTCCTAAAAGCCGTACTCTTAAGAGTTGCTGCATTTTACATAATGAGGCACCCATATTTCAACCAAACAACTGATAAAGAGACCAAGAACTTTTTTTTCTTATTCAACAACTTATCTTTTTGATAAATAATAATAGTTGTGATGTTTACAATTATAATTTTTTATATTATTAACTTATTACATGTGTTTATCTATTATCTCTCATCCACGTATAGTACACTAATTGACCAGAAAGAAAACGATTCTTCGTTACTTTTACCCCGTCAATCACCTTGTGTGACTAGATGAGAGCATAATGCCATATAACTCTTAGGAGTATATGACTTATCAATTATCAATTACCTTTATTGAATTAGTATGTTATACCTTAAATTTTTAATTACATCAATCATCATCTTATTCTCATTAGATAAATATTTATATTCATAATACCTTCTATATGGAAGATGGGCCATTTTGAAAACATCTTGATGCAAACTAGGAATTGAAATAATCTTTCTTGTATCTTAATCATTTGAATCAAATTAACTCGCTTTTCTATAATATCTCATTACATCGAACCATTCATGATTTTCTAGTAACATTCTAAGATAGCAAACATTAATTCAATTATTTGAAATTAGAACTAGAGTAAAAAGGGTACTTTAAATTTAAGGTTCATATCCTTCCCCAATATAAGTTGAGAATATATCTTGTGTTTTCCTTATTGGTCGAGAATGCTCACATGTAATGATTCATGTTTTACAGTATTAAATCCCTTTTATTAGAGCATATGTCTTTCCTCAAATATGATACAAATGGTAGTTTATGCATACCTAATGCCTAACTTAAGTTCACTTGTTTATTTATTTAATATACCATTTATAACTAACATTTGACATATTAAGATTGAGAAAACATATCATTTCTTTAGGTTATGTCATTATTAATAACCTCTTACACCCTTTAATATACTTTATATCAACATTAGTGTTTTAAGCCTTGATCTTCTATTTATCACATAGATAAAATACTTAAAATTTGTTTCATCTCCTTTCCTACAAAATAATAGAGACAATCACCCTTGTGGGAAAGGCATCTCCTATCTATCTAACATACTTCTTGTATCTAGAACTAAATATGCAACACTCGTTTAACATTCATTCTAGAACATAAAGCTTAATTCAAAATAAAACATTCTCATATTTCCAGCACAAAATTTTCATTATAAAAAAATGTTGTTTAATTCTCAATTAATCATATATTACATCAAATATTTGTTGATAAATAAACTATCATCATCAATAGTATGTGTTATGAATAGTCACTAGACATATTCTTTTCTCTTTGCGCTACCATTTCCTTGACATAATTATACTTGATATCTAGAGATTGAATAGATATTTGAGCTCTTTAATACTTTCTTTTAATGCATTTGTTCATACACAACATAGTGTATATGAGATTACTGATTTCTTCAAAATAAAGAACCATATTTATCACATATTCTTCTTGTAGAACATGTGGACACTGCATAGTACTTAGGTGCTCACCTTTAGCAATTGGCATCACAAAACACTTTACTATCCTGTATACAAAATTGTTCAAGTATTTCATTGTTATATCTATAGCTTATAACAATAATCTTAATCATAAAGATGTATGCACCTTTAGTCATATTCTTCATTTTGACCATGCTTGATAACTAATTTGTCTGTTCTTATGAAAAACTACTTACTATTGCTAACTACCAAAACATATCATCAACATGAAACACAAAAATTACACATTTATCGTTAGATCTTTTGACGTTTTCTAATAATACTAAGATCATTCGACATAGTTATAGTACTAATGTAATATACCTCTTACTTTGAGACCATGCTATACCATAGATTGATTTTAACAATCTAAGCATGTAATGCTCTTGGCTCTTTTAAATGAAACCTAACAGTTGTTCTATATAGATTCCTTTTTCTAGTTCGCCATTTAAGAATATAGTCTTTATATCCATTTGAAGAATGTCAAGATCCATTCTTATTATTGAGGATAGAATTAGTCAAACTGATGTAAACCTTATAATAAATGAAGAATTTCTTCTTATAATCGATCTTTTTGATTGTGTGTATCCTTGTACCACTAAACAAAATTTATATCTTTCAAAGCTACCATCAGTCTTTTACTTAGAATTTAAAGAAT
>JANKYE010000013.1:3983996-3994055 GCA_032467995.1 Erythroxylum dillonii
TTCAATCTCATTCATCAATAATTCAACAATTCAATATTAATACCTTAAAATCTACTAAATCACAATCACCATTCCAATTTTCAAATTTAATTTTCAATCGGATTCGGACCAAATGACCAATCCATTTCCAAATTGCAAAATGCCAATCGAAAACATCTTCAAGACTTTAACATTCACACTTCACTTTGTTCTACCGAAATCAACTTCACAATTTTCCCCAAATCCAACACCGAAATCAACTTCAAAATTTTTCCCAAATCTAACACAACAACACCAATTTTTAACCCCAAATTCACCATCATCCAACAACCAACACAATCAAACAATCATAAATTTCAAAATGCCACGAAAAATTAAACAAAAATAAAAATCAATCGGTCTTCACCAAATCTGGGCCGACGTAGGGTCACGGTGTGCGGTGTGCGGTGTGCAAGCGCGAGGAGGACGACAAAGAAGACTAGACGGTGTTCGGTGGACGCCGGACGGTGGACCTCAGTAGGCGGCGACGTCTTCTGGCGTGCGGTGTGCGGTGTGCAGCGGACGTCTTCGGGTGTGGACGACAGTTGAAGGCTAAAGGCGAGGCAAGGCAGGCCGGAGGCGCGACACGCGGGAGTCGAGATGGCGGAAGGGAGAGAAGAAGACGAAGATAGAGGGAGAGTCGGGGCCTCGGGGGGGAAGAGAGTAGATAATTTTAGGGTTAAATTTTCTTTATTTGCAAAATAGTCCCTGGAACTTTTTTTTTACGGAATGGCCCCGGAAAAATCGAGTATTGTGGTACCGACCGAAATCAGCCGGTACCAACCAAAATTCATCTCCGGTACCCTTTATGATCGTTCCGGTACCGTTTTTCGGCAGGTACGAAACGTTCCGACCGATACCAGCCGGAACGATACGATACGATATCCATATCAATGATCAACATCAATGAACTTCTCTCTCCATACCTTATCCTCTCATCCACCCCCTAACCTGTTGTTGGTCTTTTATATCGCTTCTCCCTAACCATCCTGTCATCCTTGATGCTTACGGGAAAGAAATACCATTCAGGCAATATTTCCAAAGGAGTTGCAAATGGATCTGTGGGTTCACTAATCATTGATGGTTCTAAAACCGCTAATCCTACATTACATGCAATAGTACCTAGAATTTCTCCTCCTCCGTAGACTCACATGCTACCTTTCTCCCTCCTTCCTCTCCGATCTCCTCAACTATGGCATCCTCCTCAAATACTTTTCCTAATCCGACTTCCACTAACTCTCTCCCTCTAACATCCTATCACCACCCTCTTTCATATCATCAGTTGCACCTTCTCCAACTTTGGCTTTGCCAACATAACTTGCATTCCTTCCACCAATAATTTCGCTCCACTCTCTCGCTCCTTATTCCCCCTCATACACCACTGACTTATCCCTTGTCAAAGCCCTTCTTAGTTTATATGTTTAGAGTAGAGTTGAATCTCAACAAATTTCTCTTAGTTTACATGGTTGCCTCCTAATTTTATAGCTAAATTCAAACTATTTCAAGATATGAAAACTTGCATAATGAAATAAAGATATGAAGCAAAACTTAAAGTGAAAGATATCCTCATATGACTGAGATCTATTGCTTCCCTTTTTGGACTAAAGTAGCTCAACCTTTACCCCACCTTCACAATAAACAACACCCACCAAACAAATTCCCATAGAAATAACAAAAAAAATTAGAGTTTGATAAAGATGTGAGAAGGGATCTTAATAATCAAGATCTCTTCTTCATCAACACGCGAGTAAGTGTATGAGAGAGTGTGCTACCAGTATGATTATTGATAAGATATGAAGAACTACTAACAACCTAAAAAAAATCGTTGACAATCACTATTAGTACTCACTAACAATCAATTTGTAGGTCCTTTTGGTTCCTTCACCTTCCATCTCTCTCCTTCTCCTCGCAATCATAATTAACACACACACAAAAACATCTCTCTCTTTTTTAAGATTTTGAATCCTCTGTCTAATACTATGGTGTTTTATTCTGTCTCATGAATCTCAACCATTCATTTATGTGGGTCCCGCGTGGGTTCTGCATAATGAGCGCGAGACCCACATAAATGAATGACTGAGATTCATGAGATAGAATAAGACACCATAATATTAGACAGAGGATCTCGTCCCCCTTTTTTAGGGGAACAAAAAGAAATGTGGAACACTAGAAAAATAAGCAGCCAAAAACACTTTCAATTTTTTATTTTTAGAATTTATGAGTGGGTTTTACTATGCCATTTGGCTTACATGTGATAGTAAGATCCACTTCTAAGATTGTAAAAATAGGAAATAATATCATGCCAGTGTTAAAGCAATATTTAACTGACATAAAATTAATTGCACCAAATTTTCTGACTATTTAGAATCTATTTTGCATATTTTGAAAACGTTAAGGTTCAAATTGAACATCATAAAATGTTAAGGTTTAAATTGTATTATGATGAAAACGTTGACATTTAAATCTATTTTTTCTTATTTAAACTGTCAAAGGTTCGTCTTTATAACAGAAAGGCAAAAGATATGAATTGCCTCTTAGTATTTCTTAAAAAAATATAAGTTCGTTTTTACTATTATATGTAGTATCACATTAAACCTTAATATTTTCAAAATGGTGCTAATAGCACCCTAATTAATGTTTTGGCAGTTTTTAGTATATGAATCATAAAATTAGCCTATTTCATGTTACAACTAGATAATTTGGACTTACAATCTTATGATATAATTTTAAAATAATTTTTTAAATATTTGTTAAATATGTGATTTTCACTTTGCAAAAGATTTAAATAAGTTTAATAGATTAATGTAGAATTATGATATTTTATGGTACTAAAAATAATTGTAATAACTTATTAGATTTTTGTTATAATCTAATATAATAATAGGTCTCTGTAAAGGTCCAATATTAGAACTTGAATAGAAGTGGAAGCAAGACGAAATCCAGCGAGGAGAAAAGAGTAATGGGAGGTGGACATGGAGGAGAGGGCGTTACATACAAGGGACTGACTTTGCACAAACCCAAGCGCTGGCATGCCGTCACCGGAAAAGGCTTGTGTGCCGTCATGTGGTGAGCCTCCCTCTCTATATACACCATATTTCTTTCTTGATTTTCCTTTTGTACTTCTGTCCATCGACGTTTTAATTATATTATATATCTGTTTGCAAATTCTGGGGTTCATTGGGATTATACCTTCTGTTCTTTCAGATTTCCTCTTTTTAGGATCACAAGCTCTTAAGTTCTTTTAAATTGTTCTCTTTTATTTGTTAGATTAGGGAAAACTATTTCAGAGGAAACACCCACCGTTGACGGTTACTGAAACTGATAATGTTGATACTATAGTTGCTGTATTTCAATGGAGATGATATTTTTTGCTTTTTTTTGTTGTTTTTTTCAATTCAAAGGTAAGAGTTCAAATCTCGAGACAAAGCTTTAGTTCCGTTGTAAGTCATGGAAACGCGATATGAACATCTCATCCAGTTTATGATTTGTTCTTTCAGGTTTTGGGTTCTCTATAGAGCTAAGCAAGATGGCCCTGTAGTTCTGGTAAGATTTGAGTCTTTAATCATTGCCTTCCTATTATCTCCCTGAATTAAATTGTACGCTGTGTCTTTTAGGGCTGGAGACATCCTTGGGAAGGTCATGGTGATCATGGTCATGGTCATTAGGTACTTATCAGAATGCTTGTGTTAGATTATATTATGGTTTACATTGTTCTTAGTTATGATTACTTGACATTCTGTGGCCGAGGAGATTCTATGATGAAAATCATGAAATGCATGCTTGTGTAATACTTATGTTCTCAGATCTAATTCTCTGAAATAACAGTTACGCTTTAAAAATCAAGACAGAAGTGGATAATTTCTTCCGTAAGTATTGCATTTGTGAAGGTCGTTTCTTTTTTTAGTGTTTGTGAACATCGAAGGAAGTATTTTGAACAACTTATATAAATAGTAGAACTATTTAGGTCCATGGTCAATGTTGCCTTGATCTACTGCATTGGAGTTGACTGAGTCATCTTTTTAGTTTCTATGTGAACGGGGTTGAATGTAAATTCATGTTTCGCTTTGTAGTTTTTTTTCATAACAGCTATATAAATGTTTGTCATGGTGGGAAAATCACATCCATGAGAAGGAAACTTCTCTGTATTTTTAGCTAGTGGAAGAGGTTTTATTTTGGTTTAAACATGATTCATCAGCTTTTACTTTTAAAAGGTTGGAAACTTTTGTTTCATGTAAAATACGTACTTGAATTCTCTTAACCCTTGCAGCTTTGCTTCCATACATCTAATATACTTCCCTACCTTCCAAATAAATATAGCCTAGGGTCGTGCAGCTTGGTAAGGGAAATTACTATATATTGTGTAATAACTTTTTTACTTTCAGCATGCAAATTTCAATGTCATGGAGGAAACATGTTTCGTACCTGAATATGCTTTCTGCCATCAATGTTTGCTTCATCTGGAGCTGGTTAGCATAATGTAACGATTGTATACTTTGGATTGTTCTTCATGAGTCAGTGTATGATGCAACTGACTACTTCTGATATGTGGCCATCTGCAGAGTGGTGTGGATGATACATATCTTTTTAGTAGTTGATAAAATGAAATTGACGAAGCAGCAATAGAGTATAAGAGGGTGTGACGCTTTTCTGCTACTTTGGATACATTGTTAGAAATTCAGTGATCTGATTAGTTTGCTGGCCCACTAATGGGCTTCATTGAGTCATTTTACTTTAGGACATGGAAATGTTTGATACGAGTCGTCCTGGTTTCAATACCATCTTGAAGAGCTTTATCGTTTCCATTTTTAGAATGTTAGAAGTTATTGCTAACACTTGCTTTATACTGACTGCAGAAATGCCTTTGAAGAGCCAGTGCGCTAGCGTAAACATTATCGTTTGCAGGTTGTCGTCTGTTTGTTGTGGAACTGTATTTTCAGTTTTTTGAATTCAATAAGATTGAGATAACAATGCTCAGTGTCAAACATAGAACAATACTTGGTGCATGTTAGCTTTTCGTCGGTTCAATTTCTCTTTCAGCTGTTTGTTTTAATCTGTGTGCTTTTGCACTGCCATTATAACCGAGGAAAAATGTTTGAACAAAACCTATTGCATATTTACTGTTCAACAAGTCTGCAGGTACCATTCTGATCATGATTGTTGGCTGAGAAGTACACCAGTGTCGATGTATGAGTTTAATACACAAAATAAACGAGATCGAGAGACAGAAGAATGGTCATAGCTAGATATAATCTGCGGTTTAAGTTTCCTTAATTGTAAGAGTTGAATTAAGGAAATTTACAGTTAATATTTTGACGATAATAAAGCATGATTTTGGGTGTATTGGTTGACCAATATATAGTAGTAATTGACAAATGCTGGTTAAAGTTGTCAAAACAATATATTGATAGTTTTAGAGTAACATTGGTTAATACACGAATAATGTCCTAACAGTTAGAAAATTTGTGCATTCAATTCATACTAGTCGAACAATATACTAGATCTAGTTATTGGTAATGACTAGTTATTGATTTCAACCACTATTTCCCTAAACCTTATATGGATTTTCATTGGTTCTTTATGGAGAAATATGTAGGTGTTTTATAACATATTTCAAATATTTTTTTTAAGGATTTTGTGAGCATTCATAGTTGCATTTTGAAGTGAGTGACTCTTTAGGTTATCAAAGTGATTAGGCAAGGTCTTTTGAATTTAAAATTCATTTATGAGTGAGGGTTAGTCTTTACCATTGAGAAATATAGTAAGAAGAGATACAATTTTCATGCGAAAAAAATTATTGTAAAAAGATTCTTCTTCTTATTGTTGAAAAAAATTATTGTAAAAAGAAATGCGATGAAGAGTGAATGTAGGCAATGATTGTTTGTCAAAATAAATTAGTTTGTCTTTCTTTTTCTCTATACCCTTCAAATTATTTAATGATTATGATAATAATTTATATTGAAGTATCTTTTTATTTCATCATATATTGATCTTTATTAAATTGCATTATTTAGATAGAAAATACTTGTTTAAATTTTCTAATACTCAATTCATCCCCCACTCTTGAGTTCCATTAGGTACCAACATTATCATTTACATAATTGATTTTTAAATTACATTCAATAAAAAAAAGTTTAACTACATATGTTTAATATATGTCATTTTACTATATAACAATCCCATCTTTGTGAAAGTTAAATGAATTATAACAATAGTGGGTTGAAGATATTGATGGAAATTTAAAATCGAATGGATGAGTAAGAAAAATGGACAGTGATTTGAAGTCAGGGTTTCACCAACCTAGAAAGAATCAAACTAGGAGTTGTATGAGGTGAAAATTTCATGTATGATTCTATAGAATGGCGATAAGGTGACTTATCCATCAACTTTTCTATTATCACCGTCAAAAAACCAAACTCTACCTTACATAAAGGTGTAAATAAAAATCGGACGAATCTTTAATTGGAACAGAGCACAAACCTAAAAATAATTGAAAAAATTATTCAAGAACAAGAAAATGACATCATGATTAAATTTTTTTTGATTAAAAAATCCTATTGAAAAGTGAATTTGATAAGTTTAATAAAGAATACATCTTTGTTATTTTTATTTTTATTTATTATTCAAAATGAGAAAGTGTTGTGCCCAAAAAGTTCTAAAAAGACCTAGGCTATCCTACTTGCAAGTATACAAGATAGTTATAATTGATTACCCAGGGTCTTCTCCCATAGAGGTAAAATTGGTTAGCTTAAATTAATTTTGAACAAAAACAAAAACAAATGCAATCCTAAACATTATATCCCGATTGTTGAGTAAACACTTTAAAGAAAATCACAAATTAGTCTAAAGAGTAAACTGAATTGACCGGAAGCAAAAACGAGTTGAAATCAAAGTGGAAAACTCTTGAGAATTAATTTCATTAATTTAATCTCCTATGCATGATTAAGGGGAAATGATTGGACAGTTGTCTTACCGAAATTAATCGTTTGGCTCTAAGAACAACTCGAATAATTAACTAATCTAACTTTCGTATTCGTATTCGACAAGTTATCACCCGAGTTAATTATGAAAACCCAACCAGTAATTACCATTTAGGTTAATAAATTTTTAATTCTTGACCTAAGTATCTATAGTTTCTCGTTCCATGTTAAACTTCTCCTCTCAATCCTTCGTTTAATACTAAAATGATACAAAGCTTGATCATGCTTTTATATCCATTCAGTTTAGAAACTATAGCAAATATAAGACGACAACATGATCCCTTAGTCATGCATATTTGACAAAAATAACTACATTAATCCTCAAGCAAAGAGATCAGTCCATCACAGAAATTATGAGATTCATCATCTTTAAACACTTCAATCTCATCTTGATCAGTTTAAAAGAAATATTAAGCAACAAACCAAGTAAATAACCCAAATAAACTATCAAAAGCTAACAGAGTATGGGTCGGTTAAGCATAACAGAGCATGAGTCTATATAATAGAGAAGTAAATGTAGCAAAACAATAATAAATAGTAAACAAAAAGAGCAAACAATAATGGGTGAGGGAGTTACTCCTGCCACTCTCAAGCTTTCCACATTAGCTCTGGCCCTTTGCTTCTCGTTGATATTCACCCAAAATGATTGACAACTCACGATGCCTACCCCTTTTCTGATGTTCTTCTCCTTCCTTCTTCTCAGTTGAAGCTCTCTCCTTCTCCACCTCCACACTTCTCTTTATCTCCTTTTTTTCCCAGCTGAATGAATGTCTCGCTAAACTTTTTGGTTCCACCCCACTTTTACCTCTCATTCCTTTTCCATTTATAGCATAAGTCTAGGTTTAAGTTCGTAGGGTTGTTACGTCGTCAACTTGCACATGTAAGAATTAAGTGAACGCAATGGAGTAATCACATGGGTGACTAGTTGAGTCACCCTATTGAGGGTACTTGTCACGGTGGTGACAAGTTTTATCACCATGGTTGTGACTTGTTGTATCACCACTTTTCTTCCTTTCTATCTCTCTTTTCATGCAAAATATTCGTGACTTTCTCTTCAACCTTCATGTAAAATTCATAAAATAATTCAATTAACATTCATGTTATATCCACACTAATTTCACTCAATCTATCTCACATCTGGATCAAAACACAAGGATTTGTAACCAAAATCAAGATATGAAGGCAATTAAAAGCAATATAAACTAGACACAATAGAAAGGATAATGTAGGTATGACTATTGATCCTTCTGTGGAGAAAGAAAGTTAGACTATTCCTATAAGATTTATCATAATAGAATTTCTAGTATTCGATGGAGTTAGAATCAAAGGATGATTTTATAAGTGTACGAAAGTTTTCACACTAGACCATTTCCTTTATAACTTGAAGGTGAAAAGACCATCTATGTACTTAAAAGGACGAGCTCAAAACAACCTTTAGAACACACAAAGGCCACTATTAGGGATGGCAGTGGGTTTTCAACCTGATTAATATCTTCACTACTCGACCCAATGGATTTGGATATGGGTAGTAAATCGTAAAAACCGATGGATATGGATATGGATATGGATATGGGTTGAGTCATAAAAAATAGATATGGATATGGGTAGAGTAAAACCCGAATCATGGATACCCATATTCTACCTGTTTTTTATTAACTCTATTTTTTCTATTTTTCTTGAATATTTATGGATAAATATAATAAAATATTAAAATTTATACGAAGAAACAATTTTAAAATCTCCACTTTACTCCTCAATACTCAAATTTTTCATCATATTTTATTTTCTTATATGATGATAATAATGTAATGTGGAGATGGAGTTTTGAATGAAGTGGAGTTCACGCAAAAACAATTTGAAGCTTTAGTTATTTCAATCTTTGTTCCAGTTCTAAATTGTGAAAAATGTATGTTGTCTTTGTACTAAATATTATGATTTTTATTATTCCAATTTCATGATTTTTTAATACATACAAACCAAAATCTTGACTTATTATTATTAAAGTAATTTTGATTTGGAACGTTCGCAAAAATTTACTCTTTATATTTTCTATTTAGAAGTTATATTTTTATGTGCTATACAACCTGATGGATATCCAAAGGCCCGAACAACCCAATAGATTTGGATATGGGTAGTAAATCGTAAAAACCGATGGATATGGATATGGATATGGATATGGGTTGAGTCATAAAAAATGGATATGGATATGAGTAAAGTAAAACCCGAACCGAACCCTACCCATTGCCATCCCTAGTCTTAACCCGAAGTTGGAGCTCACGGTCAAGATGATGGATCCCCAAACACTCCGGCAAGCTTACACACTTGCTAGGAAACAAGAAACAATAGTACTTGTTAGCTTACTTAAGTACTTTGAAAAATGAGCTAATTAGTCGGGGCAGAGGTGTTAGAATTTTTAAACATACAAGATAAAAAAAAAGAGTGAGCAAAGGAGATGAGAACAATGAGATAAAAGGAATTGATATTAACTCACATACTTAAATTAAATCATCAGAACGAGGCCTTATATAGGGCTTACACATAGTGGACAACATGGGTCACAAAAGTATTAATAAAAACTACCCACTACTACTACCATGACTCCACAACTTACTAACTTCCTAAAGACTTGGACAACTAAATAACCTTGCTAAACATGTGACATAAATCAAACTAATTCTTAAGATAATCTAAAACCTATTCTAAAGGAATTTAAACAACTCTAAAATTTGAATTAATTTCCAACAAGAGGTGCACCTTCTACGTAGAATGGTATGAAGCAAACAATCATTCCCATTAAAAACAACCTAGAGGCAAGATTACTTCCTACACCAAGAAACCAAGTGAATGTTAATAAACCCATCTATAACAGAATTTTGCGGGGGAGAAAAGCAATGAATAGTAGAGAATTTGATGAGAAGAGGGTAAGAGGGTTGTGTTTTAGGTGCGATGAGAAGTATACTTGTTGGGCCCCGTCCCTGAGGCTCAATATTCGGACCCACACAAGCATAGCAGACCCAAACCGACAATAATACTGACCACAAATAGGGGAAACCTCCAATAGAAA
>JANKYE010000013.1:4211541-4226837 GCA_032467995.1 Erythroxylum dillonii
TAACCCTTCAAGGTTACACACACGCTCAAGTTTCACGATTAAGCTCAAGGCTTCATAAGTAAGCAAGAGAGTTGGGTTCCGAAAACGGGATCCAACATGCGACGTCGAGAAACCTCCTTATCTGGGAAGTACATCGAGTTAGCTTCTTCTCCTCTTCTCTCTTCCTTCTTCACTTCCTCTATCTCTCGATGATTTCTCTCTAGGGTTTCTCAAGGTGGCTGATGCAAAAAGCTTATTTCTCCACCTCTTTATGTTCTTTTTATATCCTCTTATGTTCTGAGGAACTCTAGGGTTTTTTTCAGGTCCAAAAGGTCCAAAAAATCCCTCAAAACTTGATGTTTATGAGTGTCTATGCATTTGCTCGCTTTTGTCACGATCATGACATGAAGACCACGATTATGGGCAAAATCCGGTGCTTCTGTCACGATCGTGGCTTGACGTGCCACGATCATGGGGCGTTGCTTCAGCCTGAATGTCTCCGAAACTTCTCTGTTCTTCGATGTTGACCCTGAAACGCTAGCCAACAAATCAAGTTACCTCAAAAACATAATATTTAAACTCAAAGACTTGTACTAACCTATAAAACACTTAAAACATAAATAATTAACAAACTAACACAATTCTAACCTAAACACATACTAAATGATTGAATTAACGACTAAACACATATCAAACTATGCCTTAAAACACGATGCAATTTACTCTTATCATTCTTCTCCTAACGTTTTATATTATATAGTAATTATATTTATCCAAATTTATTTTTCAAAAATATGGTTCTAATACGGTTTTGATTACAACAATAGAGAGATCGTGCTTTTATAAAACAAGTAAGGAAATAAAAACAACTTTAACGACAAGATTCTTTAGGTACAATCATTCATATAACTTGAGGTGCTCAAGGATATTTTGGATACTGATCCTATACTTTGACTCCATTCCTTGTTGCCTCTCAAAGGTTGCTCAAAGGGTGGTAACTAGGTACAACTTGAAGTATTTGAAGGTAATTGAGTAGGTAATAAAGGATTCACCACTCATGATAGAAGGAGATGATACCCACAACCTTTTATCGAGGTCATTACTCGGGGATCTCTGGCCAGAGTAGAATTGTCATGAAGGTAGTCTTTAGTGACATATCCAATGGAGTAATGAGCCTCGAGGATAAGGAACAACATCACTTGGGATAGGTGTGACGTGGTCAATCTAGTGGGAGTTGACAATTTAACCAAAATTTGAACCAAGTGCAGTATAGATGGTGAAAGGACAAATTGCACGGGAACATTGTCTATGGAAGAGTTTATAGTCAAATCACTAACTTTTCGTTGAATTGTAGGTCATGATTTGTTGCTAGATACCACTTATGGCTTGCTTGAATTAAGTGTTAATTCAAGTGGCCAATATAACCGATAACCTAATGGGTCACATGCATTGGAGATGCAAAAAATGAGTAAAATGATTTTGGATGGGGATCTAAGATATGAGAGATGCATGAGTAAGCTATACAAGTGTGGTAGTTTAGGGTCATTTGATTGTGAATTATATGACACATGTTAATCTTGCTTATTAGGTAAGATGACAAAATTACCCTTTAACATTTTCATGCATATTAAGTGGGATCAATGGCCATTTAATCCCTTTTAACTCTTTCTATTGATGTTGGAGGTTAGAGGAAGGCCAAAGGGTGTAAAAACAACAATTTTCGTGCAAGTATTATGTGAAAATAAAGAGACTTTTGGTGAAGTGTTTTTCATCTTCTCTTACTCTCTATAAACATTCTCTCAAGAACACACATCAATAGCTAGCACTTTTGTGTGTGTTCTGCCATTTCCTTTGAGTTTTCTTTCTTTTATTTTTATGTGGACTATGTTAGAGACGATTTAGTTTGGTTTTCGTGTTTTATGACAACTCGATGTGGTGAAGATATTAAAGAACGATGGAGATCATTGGGAAAGGTACACACATCTTATTTATGTTTTGATTTACTACATCTAAATGGCACATGTTTGATTCTATATTTTTTTAGTTTCATTTTATTTTCCGCTATGTATGTTCTAATTTGTGATGCATGTGATGCAAAATTAAAACCCTACATTTGGTTCTTCATTGCAGTCAGTTGCATGCTCAAGTTTTTCACCTGTCTAAATGTGACTTGAAAGATTGTCGTGCCCATTTTTTCTTCATTCTGCTCACCTTTTTCATTGGTGAGGCTCTCCTCCTCTTAATTACCTACACCAGAAAGATTAGAAGGGATCTCAACATGATTATCAATCACCTTACCACTTCTCAGAATAGTGACTGCTTGGGCTTGCTCAGGTTGATTGGACAACTTTCCGTTTTAATTATTATGCATTTGTATATCGAGTTGCCTTACTTAGATCTCAATCCTCTTCATAAATGCCTCCAAATAATCGAACCTCTTATTGTTTGTCTCTTAATTTTAAGTTATGACCTGAATAAACACATTTATGCTTTCCTCCAAAGAAACCTTACTTGGTAGGTTCTAAAGTGAGGATTACCCTTGGTAATAATTTGACCTCTAAAAATTTTGTTATTGTGGTTATGGCTGTTCTAGTGGATTGTTGGTCTTCCATAAAAAACTGGGGTAGTTTCTCCAACTAGGGTTATAAGTGTTTGAGTACGGATGCTGGTGGACTCTTCTAGTTCGAGGAAGAAGAACCAAAAGAAGAAGAAGACCATAAGGCCTAAGGGAGGTGTAGCCAAGAAGAAAGCTAAGGAGATTGTCCCTAAGGGAACATGTTTTCACAGTGGCAAGGATGGTCATTGGAAAAGGAATTGTAAGGTCTATCTAGAGTGAAGGCATCAGATGCCCCATCTACTTCAATTATGTTTGTTATTGATATTAAAATATTTTATAATATAACATATAGGTATTGGATACTAGATGTGGCTCATACATATGTACTGATATGTAGAGCCTTAGGAATGGTAGACAACTCAATAAGGGAGAGTCAGACCTACGCGTGGACAATAGAACAAGAGTTATTGCATTAGCAGTAGGAACTTATGTATTGACACTCCCTAGTGGGTTTGTAATAGAATTGGATGATTGTTTTTATGTACCTAAATTGACTAAGAATATTATTTTAGTTTCTAGTATTAATAAAGCTAATCTCTACTTAAATTTTAGTAAGAATGATTGTTTTATTAGTTTGAATGGAATGCTTTATGCTATGAGTACATTATGTAATGGGATATACATATTATATATATCCAACCCAGTTTTAAATATTAATAATAATAAAAGACAAAAACGAGATAATGTGAAATCATCGTACCTGTGGCATTGTCGCCTTATCCATATAAGTGAGAGATGTATGTTATATGAGATGTATGACTAAACTACTCATATGTGGTAGTTTAGGGTCATTTGATTTTAACTCATATAACACATATGAATCTTGCTTATTAGGTAAGATGACAAAGTTACCCTTTAAAGGAAAGGGTGAACGAACTACTGAGCTATTATACTTAATACATTCAGATGTATATAGTCTGATGTCCATAGATGCCAAAGGTGGTTTCATATACTTCATTACCTTTATCAATTATTATTCACGATATGGGTATGTGTATCTTATGAGATACAAATATGAGGTTTTTGAAAAGTTTAAAGAATTCAAAAATGAAGTAGAGAAACAGCTCTGTAGAAGTATTAAAACACTTCGATCAGATCGAGGTGGTGAATACTTAAGCCAAGAGTTTCTAAATTATTTCAAATATAATGGGATAGTATCCCAATGGACGCCACCTTACACACCGCAACATAATGGTATGGTAGGAAGGAGAAACTGAACCTTGTTGGACATAGTGAGGTCAATGATGGGCTTAGCAGATCTACCAAATTCTTTTAGTAATATGCACTCAAAACTACTGTTTATATGTTAAACAGAGTTCCTTCAAAGTTAGCTGATGTTACTCCATATGATATGTGGACTAACAAGCCCTATCTTTCTCATATGAAAGTTTGGGGTTGTCCGACTTATGTGAAACAAATTCAGTTAGATAAGCTAGAAGCTAAATTTGATAAGTGTCTATTTGTAGGATATCCTAAAGAAATGATAGGATATTAGTTCTAAAATATTTTGGAACTAAAAGTGTTTGTTTCAAAGCATGTTGTCTTTGTAGAGAAAGAGTTTCTTCTAAAAGAAGACAGTGAGAGCAAAATTGAACTTGTGAAAGTTCAAGATGCTCAAACAGATGTAGATCAACTGTCTAAACCCGAGACCATTGTTCATAATGATGAAACAATAGTTCAACCTTCTGACACATAAGAAGTTCGTAGGTCAAAAAGGATACGTCATGTTTAAGAGAGATATGGATTTCTCATAAGTGAACATAATGACGTATTGCTCATAGAAGACGATGAGGCTACTACCTATGTAAAAGTTCTGAAGAGTTCCAAATTTGACAAATGGCTTCAAGCCATGAAATTCGAAATAGATTCCATGTATGAAAACGAAGTATGGACTTTGGTTGACCAACCTAAAGGGATAAAACTCATAGGGTGCAAATGGGTTTTCAAGAAGAAAACTGACATAGAGGGTAATGTAGTTATCTATAAAGCTAGGTTTATAGCTAAAGGATAAGGAGTTGACTATAATGAAACATTTAACCCGATAGCTATGCTTAAATCCATTAGGATACTCCTGGCCATTGCTGCTTATTATGATTATGAGATTATGAAAACAACTTTCTTTAATGGAAACCTAACAGAGGATGTGTACATGACACAACCCAATGGTTTCATATCTAAAGATGATGAAAAGGTATGCAAGCTTTAAAATTTCATTCATGGATTGAAGCAAGCATCTAGGAGTTAGAATATCTTATTTGATGAGACAATCAAAAAGTTTAGTTCCTCATAAAATCTAAACAAACCTTGTATGTATAAGAAAGTTAATGGGAGTGAAATCGTATTACATGTAGTGACCTACTACTAATGGAAATGATGTCTCAGCTTTACAATCAGTCAAGATTTGGTTGTCCAAGAATATCTCCATGGAAGACCTTGGAGAAGAAACTTATATTTTGGGAATAAGAATATAAAGAGATAGATTTAAGAAGTTGCTTGGTCTTTCTCAGTCTACATGCATAAACAAATGCTAAAGAGGTTTAGCATGGAGCAGTCCAAGAGAGGTTATCTTCCCATAATGTGTAACACCCCATATTAGGGGTTAGGATATTAAGGAAATTCAGCACATTTTATGCTTTGCATATGTGAATATTTGCTTATTTGTGCATAAGCATTTTGGACACATACAATAATTGTTCATGACATTTTTTGGGTATAATTGATTTATAAATGCGATTAAAAATGCAAATTGTGGATTATTTGTGTTAAAACTTTATTTGGAGCGTGTTATTATTATTTCGAAATTTTTGGTGAATTTTAGAATTTTTCGAAAAAAATTTGGTATATTGGATATTTTTAAATTTTTGGTAAATTATTTTAGCTGACATTTTTATTTGGAGACTATTAGTAATATTTGAAATTTTTGGGAATTTTAGGAATTTTCTGAAAAATTTGGGGTATGTTTAGATTAAGGGAAAAAAATAAAATAAGAGACCAATTAAAATGTAACAAATGGCTAAATTATTTTGAGACAAATGGTTTGTATTTGTGGTGATAAATGGCTATTTGGGATGAGAGACATGTGCATATACATGCACAACGCCACATACTATTGTGAAGCTTTCCTCTGTTGTTGTTTCTTCACACCGAAAGTTTTGGCAAAATACAGAAACTCTCTTTGTTTTTACAGCACCAAATCCAATCCATATATATTGTTTTCTCACTAGTTATTGCTATTTGCTTGAACCACCGAAGCTCTTTCATTACTGTCTATATTGGAAATTTTGTTGAAACATCAGCTGTGAAATCTTTTTGCCTTCGATTTACTTTTATTGCTGCAAATAACTAGGTAAGTAGTTTTGATGATTATTATTTTCTGGTGTAATCTATATATATATATATATATGCATGCATGCATGGGTTTGAAAAAAATTGAGACCTATATATATATATATGTTCTGTTCTGTGTTAGAGAGAAAACAGAATATGGATATGTTTGCATGCTTGAGGAATAAGTCATAAGATATTGTTGAGGTAAGTTGGAGCTTGAAGAATAATTGAAGTTTTGTTTAGGAAGAATGCAAAATTCTGGGGAAAGAAAAGGAACATGATGAACTCATACTCTGTAATGTTACTGCACATACGTGAATTATATGCTTGCTTTTACTGATCACACATGGATTTGTGGATTTGTGGAAAATGAATTTGGTGAGGTTCTGATATTGAGATGAGTTAAATGAAGTGCAAGAGTAGATAAAAATGAAAGAAAATGCAATGGATGAAAATATGAAAATTTGAAAGTTTACAATAGAGAGAGAGGGAGAAGTGGAATGTTGGATTTGTGATATTTGAAGTGGATAATTATTTCTGAATTGTTTTGAGGTAATGGTGAGTATTGATGAGATAAAAATGAGGTAGAAAAATTGTTAGAATTTATTTCAGATAAATGAAGTGAGGTTGAGCTTTAAAAAAAATTGCAGTAGAAAAACAAAGAAGATGATGATGAATAGTGTGTTGGACGTTGGTGTTTGAAAGGTAATTTTGAACTAGAGTTGTTTTGTTGCACAGCTTGAGTCTTTTGGCTGTAACTTCTATATCTAAACTCTAAATGACTTGAAACTTAGACCAATGGATTCCTAAGATATTTTTCTTTCTCTCCATAAAAATTTGGAGTTATCTAAATTGATTTGAAAGTGATTGAAAGGATGAAAGTGTGGAAGTCTGCTGGAATGTTATGAACTGGAAATTTTCATGATCATGCTTCAGTTTTCAAATTATAACTTGAGCTTTAGATTTCTGAATTAGTTGATTTTTGATTCATATTAAACTAAATACATATTTATACAACTTTTGTGAAGAGGTTGAATTTTAATTCTGTCTCTAAGATTTTCAAAATTGGCATGTAAGTGAGTTGTAGCTTAAGCTGAAGCACAGTCAGGGACAGAAATCAAATCCGGTGGTTATTGAATAAACTGTTTTGATGTGAGCCAAATTAGACTGAGTTGTCTTAGATATCTGAGTTCTCTTAGATTTAAATTGGTATAAAGTTTGTAATTTTTGGATATCTGAGCTGAAAGATATGAGTTGTGCAATTAGAGGGTATGATCATGTACTAGCTAAGAGTTCCAATGGGTACAGTTTGTAGTATTTGGTGCATAACTCATTGAATACTGAATCAAATTGGATGATCTTGGAGTCATTAGAAATTTAAGACATTGGAGAATAACTTTCCAAAATGAAGTTTTGCCTAATTTTGTCATTTACCCTATCAGATTAATTATGCAAACTTGACCCAAAATCATGTGGGTAGAAAATCTGAAGTGGTCACTTAGGTTATGAAATTGATTTCATATCGTTTTATTTTGGTCCAAATTATAAGTACCAAATGATATTAATGAGGGCTTTGATATCTGATTGATTTGATGATGAAAATTTCAATAAGATACCCGAAATTTGTCATTGAACAATGCATTGTGCATATTTTAGTTATTTAAGTACATGTGCATAAGGAATATGTTTTCAATTGTGCAATTGTGATTTGTATATGTGTTAAATGTTATAGAGGAACCCTTAGAGTGACCGATTCTAGATATTGCCGGGACTTCGAGGCAATAAACAGTAAGGGCGCTTTTGGTAAGTAATCTTAGATGGTCATATCTTACTCTGTTCTGCTTGTTGAAATTGATTAATACTGATTGTATTCTGAATTCTGGACAATAATTGTCCGAGACGTTTGATGCATGATTATATCATTGGAAGTGCTACTTATATGTGAATATGATTGACTACTTGCTTTGCACATAAAATATCTAAAATGACTCTGCCTTGCTTTAAAACTATTGAGTCCTAGTTGTAGGTAAATATGCATGCCTAGAAGGGTCTGCAACTGCTTCTGTGGCACTTCAGTGTCTGACACTTCGGTGTCTTCTATTATTGACACTTCGGTGTCTTCTATTATTGAGGCATAAGTCTCTTTTGTGATTTGATACCAATTATAGTATCTTCTATTTAAGTCCCGTTACCCACTTCTGTTAACGGATTAGCAGTCATTTAATTGTGTATTATGATATATGTTGGATTTTGAAATAAACAAAATGATGTTTTGAACTGAAGGGAATGTGCCTTCCTTGATACTCAGTTCTGTTACTATGAAACTATTCTGAAATTTAAATATCTGCTTGTGATATAACTTGATTCAGTATGATCAATTGTCAAATTATGCATAGTTTAGTTATTACTCACTAAGCTATATGCTTAGCACGGTGGATTTGTCCCGTGTAGGTTCTGAGCGACATTTATGAAGACTGGAACAAGACAACCGCAATGGCCAATGGAGTCTGAGTGTGGTTTTGAAAATAATGTAATTTTATGGTTTGAATTTTGGGCTTGTATCTAATATGTATATGTGGATTTGTTTGTAAATTTGTAACAACGATACTTCAATTTGGTTTGGATTTTTCAGCGAGTTTGTACTATGTACCATATAATTTAATGTATGTTTACTTGAATTATTTATTGGAAGTTTTCGTATGTTTTGATTTGTTGTACTTTTTTGTGTAGCATTCATACATCCTTTTAAGGGGTATGTGGGTGTTACATAAATCCAAATCAATTTAGTACTAAGTAAAACAAAGTAAGGTGTGGGCATCCTAGAGATTACTGACGGTCACTCCCTTTCATTTAATGCCTTGAAGTTCTAGTAATTTTCTGGAGATGGTCGCTCCACTTGCTCTTCTATATACAATCAAACACAATTTCGTATTACCAAATTGTTCATGCAACTAAATAAGCATTATTATAAATGCATCATGTAACATGCACAATCAATGACATTTCCTCGAGTAAATTTCCTTACCAAATTGATGTAAACATCAATTGTGTTTTAAAAGTTCCAGAATTCATACATTCATTCACTATTTCTGCTTTTTCCTCAAAACAGACTTTCGGGTCTACTTTGCATGATCATTAGGTCAAGAAAATGGAATATTTAAGTAACAGTTCCTTTTAGACAATTTCTCCCCTTTGTCTTAGTTTCCAATGATTCCAAGATCATACAATTTGATTCAATATACTAAAAGTTATACTCAAAAGATTTTTGACTGTTTTGAATTTACAACCAAATTCTTAACTTAATTCAAAACAAAAATTTGAATTCTTAAAACCAGAATTACAATTTTGCCTCTTCAGAAAAGTTGTAGCCTCATGACTCTAGTTTAATCAGAATCAATAATCATCTCATTCAGAGCTCTACAGATCAAGATATAATAAAATACCGAAGTATGTTTGGTGAAATATTCCAGTTCATACTATTCTGACAATTTCCCTCCCTTTTATTCAATCAATCTTTTTCAAATAATTCAGAAGGCTACAAATTTTTATGGAGAGGTAGAACAATGAGTTATGAATCTATTGGTTTAAGAATCAAATTAATTGGATGTCAGGAGAAGAAGTTTTATCGAATTGAATGACAGATGTTCAAAAACAATCATTTTTCTAGAAAAACGCACGATTGCGACCAGCGACCTCATTAGCGAAGTCGCGATCATGCGACCCTTAGCAGCGAAGTGACGATCTTCTTCTCCTCTTCACCGAACGACCTCTTTCATTTGTTTTCTTCAATCCCACATCACAAATTCTAGACTTTCTACTCCAGTACAATCTCAAAACAATTCAAGTGTAAGTTTACATGATAATTCATGAAAATTGAAACCTTACACAAGCTTTCTCTCACTACTGTAAATTTCTGTCTTTCCTCTTATGCTTTTCATTGCACTTTCCTCTATGCTTTCACTTCTTTTTATCACAATTAACACTCCAATCTAACTTCATTTTAGCTCAAAAACACAAAACAAATCGAAATTCCAAGGTTCATATCCAATATCAAAAATCCAATTCTCATTCACGCATATTTCTTTTACCGAAACTATACTACTTAAACTCCTCATGCATGTATATATTTACACTGTAAAACATCATCAGAGTTACTTACTTGATTAAGCTATTCCCAACAGTAAGAGTAAATCAAAGGCACATAAATTACCCAATTAATGTTTTGGTGTTGCGTGAAACGAAAAGAGAGTCTGATAACCAGTGTTTTTGATGGTGAAGAACATGACAGTGAAAAGAAACAATAGCTACAGTGTTCTCAAACTTAACCCACGTATCCTCTTTGCATGTAATACATGTTTCACCAACTAAAATTGACACGTCTCACTACCATTAAGCCATTTCCAATATTTTCCTAGTCCATAAATACCCTAATTCAGAAATTCCTAAAATTTACTAAAAATTTTGAAATAATCATAAAAATCTTGAAGTAAGTTTTCGACACCTAAAAATCATAAATCTCATTTGAATTGAAATTCTAAAACTAATTATACCCGAAAATGTCAATAAATGCATGTACAATTATTCGTATGTGTCAAAAATACATATGCATATATAAGTGAATACTCAAATATGCAAAGCATACTATGCATTGCTATTTCCTCAATACTCTAACCCCTAATATGGGGCATTACAGGTTCGAGTAGGGAGTTCCTTAAGAAGGAGGTACTTGTATCTTTTGTTAACATTTTGTTGAGACTTAATGAAAGATTAGCTTCGACTATATATCTCTTGTTGCTTTCTTTACTCTGTTATACACTTGTGTTATTTTGTGTGTGAGAGAAACACTTTAAACACTTGTGTGCGCGTGAGGTGTTCGAGGGCTAACAGAATTGTTTAGCAACATTCACATATGGCTGAATCTTGCTTAAGTAGACTGAAGCGGGATTACCATGCAAAGGTGGGCACGACTTGTGGTAAAAGTTCGAATCCAAAGCAAACCTTTGCTACAATAAGCTAAGTATAGAAGTTGGTTCTTCAAGTTACTCCTTCCAACATGACAAGTTCACGGATGTTTACCATAGTGTTCGACATGAGGATTGTGATAGATTTTTGCTTAGAGTTAAAACATCTAAAATTATGCTCTTTCCATATGGTTTGTACAGTCATGAAAACAGTTGTTATTTGGATGAACTTGGGAATATATCTTCGATGGGAGAGCCAATGAATAGCATTAGAAAACGTATGATCTTAAGAGGGCCATATGCAGTGCAGTTTGATAGCTTCCCTTATTCAGTTGGTCATCTCACATATAAAGAATAAATGATCTCTAGTTTCTTCCACTATTAAACAAAAAGGATAGGATGTGTTAGTTCTTAAATATTTAAGGAGATTTGCAGTGTTGAGTCAATTTTGTATGGCAAGCTATAGGAGAAGAGAAGTTTTAGGAGGGATTTTCTTATGCCATATGATTTGATGCCACTCCACTATTGGTTTCTTCCTATGAAGGATGTCTCTCATGATTCTATTAGAAAGGTGGTAAGTAGGTTGACCATTACTATGGAAGTGTATGACCTTTCTTTACTCTTATTTACACTAATCTTATATGAATGAATCCGAAAATTTTATCTTGATGTTTTTTCATTGAGCCTGGAGTCAATAGGTGGATGGTGTCAAAGGGATTTAAGAGAGAAATATCACATTCTTATGTTTAGATAGAGTAATCCATTTTTGGAAGAGTTTGAACTTTAATTGTTAATAAATTTGGTCTTTCTGAGCTTTAAGGATTTCCTAATTATCAATCGACTTTTCAAAGTTTTCAATTATTATTTCATCATAGTTTATGAGACTTTTATTGATATTAGAGGCAGATGCACTAGGGGTAGATTTAGATCTCGTAAAGAAATCTATTTCCTTAATAATATCAATCTTTCTAGTAGGCTAAACTACTTGGCTTAAACTACTAGGGCCATCTTTCCTCTGTGGAACGAAACCAATAATCTCAAATAAACAAATTCAAATACTATATCTTTACCCTCTCTATAAGCATTTGGCTCTAATAATTGTCAAGTTTGGGTAACAATCAAATGATATAGGGCATGTGTCCAGAATAAACTCTATGGAACTTAACAGTGAATCTTGAAAGTGATATAACTTAACGTCTCGCAATATCATTAATATGGAAGTGTTTATCCTTTCTTTAGTAAGGAGCTTTACCCCTATTATGAATTCTGCATTATTTACATAGATGATGTTTAATATTATCTTTAGCATTAGAGCAGAACCAAACACTTTATAGTGATAAGTAAGAAAGATTTGATAAAAACCATAATATTTGAGCTTTATAAAGTATCTAGCAGTAACTTGAATCAATTAAAAAAACGATAATGAAGTTCCTATCCCACTTGAAAATTTTCTCTTCTATACCCCTTTAAATAACGTTAAAAATCTATAAACATGTTTTATTTGATATGAAAACAACTTTTGCCTTCCAATCACGTAAACGTTTAGGAGTATTTAGCAATTAAAACCAAATCCTTGCATTTAAGTTGTACCATCCACTTTTGATCCCCACAGGCTTATATTGGTTTATGAATTTGAATAACTCGAAGTAGAGTCACTGAAAAGGTATCGTTACCCTTGTAAATTAACTCTACACAAATAACAAGTAGTATATAGGAGTAAGGATCATTCCCTCAAAGATTTGATAATGGAATGCTAACTATCGTCAAACTTGTCAACAAAATTTCTTTCAAGAAAACCAACACAAATACAGAAACGAAACAAAAATTTAATATCTAAAATGCAATCTAACCTAAGTGATTAAGTATCGAATGCAAACTACTAACTAAACCAAAAACTAGAAATAGTTAACGGAAAACAGAAATCAAAAGATAATCTGACGTGAACAGAATAAGATTTGATGTAAACGAAACCAAACGAAATCAACTATATTGAACTCAAACCAATGCACGAAAATAAGTGATTGAAAGGAGGGTTTGATCTCGACAATTCAGAATTTAAAGAACACAAACTTAAACAAATACTAAATCAAAATTTGGCAGAAATCATAATTGAAAGATTAAGATAAAAACTGAATTACAGAAATTTCAATTGCAAAGGATTTCGCCAATGAAACCAATTAATTCATTCATCGGACTCTAGGAATTATTTATGTACTGTGTGCACAAAATCAAGGATCACCAACTTATTGATTTTATGCTTCTTAACTACTAAGTAAACATATCTTCGTAAACAATCATAGGGTTCATAACTACTAATCCACCTAAGTTGTGTACGAGCATTACGTTAGTTGGTTTAGTGATCTTCCCTTGGAAACCTCGACAACCACTATCATCAATTTAAGACAAAGTTCGAATTCTCTCAGGATAAGTTTGACAACTACTATCAACAACCTAGCTATAAATCAATTAATTTGGCAACTACTACCATTAATTAATCAAATAGAGTCCAAAAATCCCTTATAAACCTTAATTCTAGATTTTAAGATTTACAGGTTCAGATTAGCCATTAAAGGATCAGAATTCAAACACATGTTTATAACGCACAAACACAAGAATCGATTAAGATTAAATCCTCATAAATTAAAATCGGTTCGAAAGGTACTACCCTTTACAATTGAATTAAATGTTTAGCCGCACATACCTTGTATAATTTGGTTACCACCGAATTCTCCAAGGAATTTGCATCTAAAATAGAAAAGAAGAGAAAAAGAATTTCGGCTAGAATTTGAGAAAGGACTTTGACTAGGATATGAGAAAACTACCCAAAGGAGGCTGACCTAAACCTAGAGACAAAAGTCGTGTTTATATCCCTCAAAATGATGAGGTGGCTGACCTAATTTAGAGACAAACAATGAAACATGTTCCTGCCAATTTTTCAGGGTTAATTTTGACAGTGCATAAAAACCAAATGGTGATGATTTAGGAGCTCAAATTTTATCAATGGATTTGCCTTTGAGTTAGCTTCAATCTGGGACTTGAATCACTGAATTCTACCATCTGAGTCAAAAGTTATAATTGAAATATCATCAAAAGGTCATTCTAGCGATCCAGAATCTGATGCAACTTTTGGAAATTTATTTCTCCTGAATTCTAGTTAAGAAAAATCTGCAATTGGTCCCAAAAAATTCATCAATGAGAATTTAAGTATAAAATGTTAGAATTTTTGGCTAAACCAATCTTGAGATAAAAATCCTACAACGACTAGAGGTCAAGTCTGCCAGAAATCCAAAAATAGTGCAATTCCAGTCTATTTGTTTCATTTATGCATTTTACGTCAATGAAACCCGAATAATGCTAAAACATGGTAAACTATCTATAGATGAATGTAAAATAAATGTAAATGACTCTGAATTAAGTCCTAAAGATATATGAAAATATGAGTGTATCAGTCACTCTTAAATATGTTAGACAATGATGAATCAAACCATCATACTCCAAAAATATATAAGTAATTGGCTAGTACTTATGTCTATGGTATTAAGTATCTAATGGATTATGGGAAAAGTAGAGAGGAAGTCATAGTCCACACTTCAAAGAATCATAAAAAAATCATACCTCCCTAAGCCTAGGGCAACACATGTGCTCATCTTAATTTGAATACTTGATGATTTATTTAGGAATGTAGAAGTTCTTCATGATCTTCTTAAACCCAATTTTTGTAGCTTATTAGGATTTATGCATGCTTTGAAGTTTTTGTCCAAGTCCCTAAACATGGAATCCAAAAAAGAGCTTCGGTGATGAAGCCTCTTACTAGACCTAACTGAGCTAGGTTCATATAATACAAGAAAGGTTCACCTAATTGTTATTTAGGAAGGAGATAATTTTTTGGTATGCCTATAAGGTATAAAGTTATTTTGTTTAGTTCGAAGTAACCGATCCCATGTTACTATACTCACTAGATATAGAGTTACTATAGATTAAGTGACGATTCATCTTCCTATATGTGGCAAAAGCTTCTATACAATAGTTATATTCCATGGGAAATATTATTAAGGGATCTTCCAAAGGATGATTCATGTCAAATCATCTACATGTACCAAACAGGCATGCTTGATTAAAATAAATGTAAGTTTCCCTAGATTTTTGTGAATTTACTTTATTTAAGGCATCTCCAACCAAGGCACCAAAACACCAAATTTGGTGTTTTGGTGCAAAAAATCCACTCCAACCAAGACACCAAAAGTACACATTAAAATGATGTAATGAATAGTAACACACTAAATTTAGTGTGTTACTATTCATTGAACCAAAAGTACAAAAAGACAACTTTATCCCTTTACTTTTTAGCATTTTCCTTTTATGTCCTTTTCTCAAATTGATTTATTTACATAATTTACTTTGTAATTAAAGTT
>JANKYE010000013.1:4545581-4567447 GCA_032467995.1 Erythroxylum dillonii
AACCTAGATGGGTTTCTCAATTATTATATGTCTAATGTGGGGATAACGGTGGGATCAGGATTGAGATTAGACTGATAGCTCCTGAGAGACTGTAGAACCGTGTACATCGGATTGGCGAGAGAGGCTATGGCTCAAAGGTCGGTCAGCTGGGATTTCTTTTAGGGACTTCTAGTTAGAACTGTTACTTATGACTTATTGTATAGTACTTTGTGTAAAGTGTTTTGAAGGATTATACAAATAGATGAAACTGACTGTTTGTAAATTACCGAGTTTGAGTAAATGAAATGGAACACAATTTGGTTTTAAAAAGTTGCTAATTTCTTATTACTGTTTTATTATTGTGATGCCATGGGGAGTATAGTGGTGTTTGTCAGTAGTATTCTCTTATCATAGGATATGTACTGGAATGGCCTACGGGCGTTCCGGTGGGTACTCTACGGGACCTACACAACCATGAAAGTGATCGTATATATCCCAATTTTTTTTACTATAAAAGGACATTGTTAGAGGCAGATTAGGAGAGTGGCGAGTTTTTAAACATTTTAAAGTCATAAGAAACACAAAGAAGAGGCAGTTAAAAATAAAGGATGAGGAAAACATGAACATTACATCACAAGATTTGATAGAGAGCATCATTTAATCTAAATTATAAGAAGATCCATTAGAGACAAAAGAGAGATTTAGAATATGATTTATTTTATTTCTATTTTTTCTTCTGAATATTTCTTTTTTGGTTTTTTTCTATGTGTAGGAACTAAATTAATTAGTGCCTAGGTGCGATGAACACTGAGTTGAGAATAACAATATAATTTAATCTTTTATTCAATGCAATGTAATTTTATTGATTGATTTATTATCATTCAATTATGGGTTATATTCTTGAACTAATATATCCAAAATATTAGTTTATTATTTTATTTCATATGATTGAGATTGAGAAATACTTTTATGTGAATAGATTTACCATAATTAGAAGGAGTTTCATGCAAACCTAGAGATAGGTTGACATAAATTCTTTGGATTAGGTTCAAAACTAATAGTGAAATTCACGATTAAATAATGCAATCTTAGGGTTTAACTAGAAAGAGATTTCAGTTAATCAATTGAGGGTTAGATGTTAATAGTCTTGAAAAAGATATTAACATAAGATAGAAATTTGCATAGTCTAATAATCAATAGTTTAATTGCATGATAAAAGGTTAATATTTAAGAATTCTTAGGGGGATTCATCACCTAGGTACTATTTACTTGATATTGACTTTTCATAGTATTTTCCTTTGCTTGATTTCATTATTATGTCAATCTTAGTTTATTTTGTTTAGTTTAATTTTTAACTAAATCAACAACATGATTTGACAATTAGATAATAGAAACAGGGTTAATACAAGTACTTACAATCCTCGTGGGATCGACCCGTACTTGTCAATGCTAGCTACAGCTACACCATACACTTACAATTAAAACTAATAAATCTTTATAAGCATAGAAATCATTAATCAACTGTCCATATCCTTAAAATGATTAATTGAAATATCTTTATAATAAAAAGTTGTACGTGTGCATTAACTTGTTTAGTGAATTTTATTTGATAGATTTGACTTTGACCCATAAGATTTATGTGGTCCTATCTTTAGGATTCTATGTAACTCTTATTATTTATACTATGATCTTTTCATACATACAATTTCTCAATATCCATACATAAAATCTAAAATTAAATCAAAAGCTAGCATATTTTAACTCAACATAAGATATAATCATGAATAATTCACAAAAAACTTAATTCTTTTATTAAATCAAAGAATCAATCCAAACACATAGTACATAGTTATAAGGTTCTTCCCATCTAGATCTATCCTAATTAAGTTTATACTAACGTAAAGAAATCCAATAACAATCAAGAAAGTAAAGAAGATAGAAGATGTCATTCTCATGAAATCTTAAAATCTTGTAGTTATTTAGTTGAATTTTGATAGAATCCTCTTCTTCTTTTTTCCCTCTAAAATTGCTCATTTCTTGTTCTAAAACAATTTAGTTTAGCTCCTTAAAACCACCCTCCAATCCTTAAAGCACAAAAACTTAGAATTTTTATAAAAATTATTACCAACATAGGTTTGTGTTGCATCTATGTTGGCTTAGTAACTCAATATTTAAATCTTAAATCATGCATATAGGAGTCTATCTTGAGAATTCGATTCTGAAGGCAAAGTTCATCAATTTCCTAGATTTTTCAACTTGCATTAAGTCATAAATCTATTCTATACAACTCCACAATCCTTTAAATTTTATCTCAATCTATAAAATTCAACCTAAAGTGTGAAGTCAACATATATAAAAGTAATGCTTCAACTTTCAAACATTTGTATGACTTATATTGATAATAAAGCAAAAAAATTGTCTTTAAATTAAACAATTAAAGGCTTATTTAAAAAGTCACCTAACTTTTGATGCGAGAGTAAATGCTTAATCACAAATACTCCTAGTTGCCCAATTAGGTCAGAATTTCTAATAGCTATTGGCACCATTTTACAAATTCAACATTTTTAATCTATTTGAAGTTAATAAAGTGAATTTATTTAATGTTCGCTTATTCAAACTTTTTTTTTGTTTTTTAATGGAATGTTAAAAATGCTTTAAAAATTTTACTTCTGACTCAACCATATGTCTAAATTACACAATAAGTTCCATAATGAAAATCAAATAATTATTTCCAAAATTAAAAAAGCAAATTAAAATTAACTTAATAATTAATACGTATGGCTATTTGCCTAAATAAATCAAATCACAAAACAACTAACCTTTTATTGAATTATCTCAACCGATATTCTTTCAAAGCTAAAATTTTTTCCTAGAGTTATTCCACATTAAGCTAATTATAACCAAATTGATAACTATAAGTAATTATTCCCTTCCTTATAGTTGAGTTGTACATTATCCTTAATGCACATGCCATATAAAAACAATAGAAAACCTAGAAAAAAGAAAAAAAAGGGAATTTAGGATAATTGGTACTCTTATGATAATAAAATAATGTTGGCTTTGTCAAATTCCATTAATAATCCTTAATCTTTAATCCATTAATGGGGATCCTCAACTATTGGCTCACTCTCTAAATTCAAATAGTGATGTTTTGTGAAACATGAAAAAAAAAACATCGACTTATGCTAGTTATTATTGTCTTATATAGCCAACAAAACCCATCCAAATCTAATTATAGGTAAGATAATCCTAATATAATAATGAAAAGATATCAAAATATGTTTAAATGCTTGATTTTAAAACTAATTTAACTTAAAGCACATGCAACATAATAAACATTAGACAAAAACATACTAAATCTAGTGATAATGATCATAAAAGCAACTACATTGAAACAAAAATACCTAAATCATTAAGTTGTCTCACAATAACTTCTTTTCTATAAGTCTTTTAGTTGGACTTTTTATTTTAACTCTTCATCTTGGTAGCTCCTCAAATGAAGGCTTGATTATACTTTTCTTTGGTCTCTTAATCTCCTTAAATTTCCTCTTCCTACTTATAGACTCATTAGCTTCCACGTGTGCCATATGCTCCATTAAAATAGGGCTATGAATCTCCCCTTCTTTTCCTTGCATGATATAAGTCTTCAATGGATCTTTTGTGATCATTTTCTATATAACATGAGAAACTTCAGTATCAATTTAAAACTAATTAAAAAATCTATCATTTAAGTTATTTACCACACAATCCGTATCATCTTAGTCATTGATTTTGAATTGTTTAAATCTTAGTCACTGAAATAAATCTACACCTCAACCATTCAAGTCAAGATGAAGTAACTACATATTGGAGTGATAACTAATTCGTAAAGAAATATCTAGATACTCCACTAGTATTATGATTTTTAGAGGCTTAAAAGGAGAAAAAGTATAATAAAAGTTATTCTAAAGAAAAAATTGAGCCACCTAAAACTAAAAATTAATTCTCAACCCTTTTGAAATAGAGACATTAAATGTTCTTAGTGTTTAGGAATATGACATATTACATCCCAATGCATAAATAAAAGAGTTACGATCATGAGGGATGATGGAGGAGTAGAGAGGATGCTGACTCGAATGAAAAAAAAGCTATACCACCACTTAAATATTATAACAATAAGGGTATTGAATATGCTATTAAGAGCATTGTGCTTATCACTTAGAGAGCATTAAGCCTTAAAATCAAGGAGGATGGGCTAGAGAAGTAGAAGGAAAATATATTCCATATTAAATTTCACATTTATGACAAGGTATATATTGTGATTATTTATGGATGAAGTTGCAATAATATGGATAACAGTACCATTGTAGAGAAATTGAGTTTACTTACTATAAAACATCCAAAGTCATATAAACTTCAATACATTAAATAGTGCAAAGAGATCAAGGTGAACAAGTAGGTGATGATTTTCTTTTCTAATGGAAGCTATTAAGATGAGGTATTATGTGATATCATACCTATGTTAGTTGGTCACATATTATTAGGAAGGTAATAGAAAAATGGCATAAATGTTGCATAAAAAGGCTTTAAGAATAGGTACACTTTTATGAAGATTACTCGTGTACTTTTAACACCTAAGTAGGTCTATGAAGACTAATTAAGATTGAAAAGAGAGAATGAAGGAAAGAAGAATGAGAGGGAGAAAAAGGGGAATAATATTAAGAGTGTTCTTTACACAAACCCAGCCATGATTGTACCTTTATAAAAAGAGACTTATTTCCCTTTTATTGTAAATGAAGGTTTAAGAATGAATCATTTGAATAGTGAGGGTATAATGCAAATATGTCTATCCCAAATAGGTGATCCATTTCATATGAGTTTGGGTCAATTACAAAAAGCTAGAGTTGGAGGAAAAATAATCATTTTTGGATGAACATAATTTCCAACATAGGCATTGAATAAATTTTGCCAACTTATCAAAGTTACAGGAGTATTCCAAACTGTGTCTAACATCACAAAGTTAAAAAGAGATCTATATTCTTAGACACAAGCACTCTTTAGGCTCTCAAAATTCTTATCAATTTTTTAGTATGCAAGATATTCATCCTACAACTCAGTTGTAGTATATATATATACTCAAAACAACAAAATATGCCTGTTAGAGATACAAACTAGTCACTATAATAGGTATTATAATGACATTAATTGACCAATGTACAACATTGATTGACTAGTGTATCAACTAGTGTCGTTGCACAAACTCTTCATACATGACAATATCTTTCTTTTAAGAATAATGGTTGATTAGTATGTCATACTGGTCAACAGTGTATGTAAAAAATATAGAAACCACTTTAAAATCCTATCATAAGTTAACTCCAACATAAGTGGATCAAACCTCCTAAACACAAGAATTTTAAACTTAAGTCATTTCAAAGATCAAAACACTCTTTTGATAATAATTTAATCCAAATTCATTTTAAAAGTTCGTAAAGAGATATTTTCAATGCATTAAGAGGGTTTTCTTTAAACTTAAACCAAATTTCCTCTTGATTACAAAAAGATGAATGAATTATGATAATGAAATGATTATACAATATTTGATCCCATAAACCATTCAAATGAGTAATATAACATTACAAGAAAGATTACAATAAGTTTTAGATATAGAATGGCTTTATTTTTTCTTATTATTAGTTCACTTAGCTTAAATTACCTTGTAACTTTATTGAATTATACTTGGCACTCCACTTTGCTCATTTTGATTTTGATCATCTTAATCTTCCATTGAACTAGATCTTTAACCTTTTTGCTTAAATCTTTAACAAGTCGACTTTTTAAATCACCAAATATCAAAATTATTAGTAGTCAAATATTTTGTTAATTTCAAAATTATACGTTAGAACTCACTTGGTTCAATAATCTCTCCCAATTGACATTACATTTAATGATATTAAAGTAACATATAATGCCCAATTCCTCTTAATTCATGCATCATTCATTTATAAAGATCAAGTTTCACTATACTATTTTCTCACCCTCTTATCAATATTAAAAAGGTTATATGGTAAAAAATAAATAGCTTTACTCTTCCTTTAAAAGAAATCTTATTTTATGGGTAAAATGTATAAGCAAAGTACTTGTCAAGGAAATGAACATTTTTAAAAATGTTTAAAGAATGAAGAAATAATAAGAGAGAGAGACAGAGAGGTGAGGGAAGCAAAACAAAGAAAGAAGAAGAGAAGGTGAAGAGAGGAGCGAGCCAGCAAGCAAGCAAGCACATGGGCTCAGTCCCGTGGGCACATTCTCAGCTCCAACATCGCCGCCGTGATATGGACTCCTCGGGTAAGGTAAATGTTTTCATCCATTTTATACACACACACACACACACACACACACACACACTCTTTCTTGCTTAGTTTAAAGTGAGTTTAACTTTGATCAATTTACTCCATTTCTTCTCACAGATCTCCTTATTTTACCTATTTTTTATCCTTTAATTTCATTTTTTGTCGTTAATTTGTTAGATTTTTAACACCCAGTTTGCTGCTTTTGTTGTTCTTTGAGTTTCGCTGTTCTTTAATCGTTTGTCACTTTCTTGGAATTGTTGTTTTCTATGATTTTTAAGGGCTAGAATACTAATTGAGCGACATGCACTTAATCCTTCACTCTATTTTGTTTGGCTTGCAAGTTAAAACCCTCTAAACATTTAATGTCTAAAGCCTTTTGACTCCCTGTAAGATTCTTACTTTCTTTTACGCTATAGTTTCTTTACTTGCTACTTTCCTTGTTGGTTAGGAGAATTATGTCTATGAATGAGCTGTAGCTTGGTTTAGCGGAAAAAAAGGGAAAAGTAATAGTGACTTTATATCGCAAGTCTCTTCCTTTCAAATATATAAATGGTTGTGATATTGTTGATGCTTTCTTGACATGTAGTTTTGGTTTCCCTTAGGGGTCAACCTTCTTGCGGTCTCCTTTCCTTCGTCTCTCGTCAATCCAGAACCATCCCACCTTTTTCTTTCTCTTCTAAATTCATTCCTCTTCTCATTAGCATAACCGTCAGATGTTAGTTTGTCTGTCACCTATAAAATTCCTTTCTATTGATTGCCTCGTCTAAGAAGCAAAGAATGTATTATACATCCAAGTTAGCTGCCTATGATCTCCTTTTTGGCTCGATACCACCTTAGCACCACTTTAGTTGATGAATGGTGACCTTAAATGGCAACTTATGTCTATAAGAATAGTTATTATCTTTTGCTCTTTAATTGAGTTGGCACAGTCGTACAGTTAATTCGTGAAGAGAAATTGGTTGTGCGGTTGTTTCTATGAACAAACAAATAGATGGGTAAAATTCTGGTCATTAAACAGTGGAACTTTTCATAAGGTTCTGATTTGTGTTAATTCAGACATAAGTATTTTGTTCGCACAAATTTAGGAATTGCTACTCATTTATGTCTAGATGACTTGAGCAGTATTTTTAAAACTGGTTTCTGGTCATCAGTTGTTTGATGTTATATTTTGAAATGCAGGATATGACAACAGCAGTCATTGAAGGAAACGATGCAGTTACAGGCCACATCATCTCGACCACCATTGGAGGGAAGAATGGTGAACCCAAACAGGTTGGGACTTGATAAGGCTCTCCATTTCTCCTTTTATCCTTTCCTGTTCATATTGATCTGTTTTTTTATGGTTTAATACAGCCCTATGTCTCTTCTACACACTTATCATTTGATGTATGATTTTTTGTGCAACTTGAGCTCTGTTTTAAGAAGATTAAATAAATGCTTATGATGGCTTATGGTCTATAGGAGTTCTTCCATTACATTTTTTCCAATTATTCTTCTAAAAGAACCTACCATTGAACGTGCCCTTAATTAAGTTATTGATGAATTTACTATTTAATTTCTTTCGTAAATTTACAAATTTGTATTTAGTTCTTTCTAATGCTGCTTACAGACAGTCAGTTACATGGCAGAGCGTGTTGTAGGTACTGGATCATTTGGGATTGTCTTCCAGGTATATACAGTAGCAAAAACAGTTAATTCATTCCTTATTGTTTTTAGTCTCTGAAACAACTCCTCTGCAGGCAAAATGCTTAGAAACAGGAGAAACGGTAGCTATAAAGAAGGTCTTACAGGATAGGCGGTACAAAAACCGTGAGCTGCAGTTAATGCGCTTGATGGAACACCCCAATGTGGTTTCCCTGAAACATTGTTTCTTCTCTACAACTAGTAACGATGAACTTTTCCTGAATTTGGTTATGGAATTTGTCCCTGAGACATTGTACCGTGTTTCGAAGCATTATAGCACTATGAACCAGAGGATGCCCCTTATATATGTGAAGCTCTACACCTACCAAGTATGGACCTTTGTTTATCTGTGGCTGTATTTTATTTAAAAACCATTCCTTCTTGTGATTTGGATCTTGAAAGAAAACACATTTCAGATATTTAGAAGTCTGGCGTATATCCATACAGTTCCTAGAGTTTGCCACAGGGACGTGAAGCCACAAAATCTTCTAGTATGCGTTTCTCTGTTACACTTCCTCACTGCCTTCTCTTCTTGCTTTCCTATTAGTTAGTTGACTGGTTATCTTAACCTAGTAATGTTATACAGGTTGATCCTTTTACCCACCAAGTGAAGCTCTGTGATTTTGGAAGTGCTAAAGTTCTGGTAAGCATTTCCATTTGTTTAACTCTGCCTCTTTTAATTTATTACAATAGTAACCTAAATTAATGCAAAAGTAAGAATGGTATGTGATATCTGACTTGGACAATTGACTAAAACTCTTAAATTTCTTGCCTTTTAGGTAATTTGTTTAATTTGTTTGGAGCTTTGTCTGCTCTAGTATGGCTCTTACTCATAATTTTGTCATGAGCTATTAAGTTTTCTTTAATAGTTTCAAGTGGCAAAGTATTTGTTTAGCAGCATATAGATTCTGAAGAAGCAGTTGAAAAATGTTAAACTGAGTATGAAGGTACTTGATACTTCTGTACTCTTATTGTTGATATACTTTGTATTTTGTAAACCTGTTTTTCCAATATGTTTTATGGGAAGTTATATACAAACTTTCTTGGTGATTGTATACCTTGATGAACTGTCCTTGTTCCTCTTACCTCTAAATGCAGTATCTTGAAAAGATGCATCTGATTTTTTTTTGGTTACATTTAAGAATCTAAGTGGCTTAATTCCCTTTCTTTTTTCCTTGTTTTGAGGATGCATCTGGTGTTTCTGTAACATTTAAGTTAGTTGGCTCATTTCCTCATTTATGGTTAACTTTGGTACTCAGAAGAGTTCTACTATTTTGAAGGATACAATTTGGCAGTTTACGTTGGCTATAATGGAGAAACTAATCAGTCCAAACCACAACATGGATACTTGATGCATGAGAACCTAAATGGGGGAATATAAATGTTCTAACTGTCAGGGATATGGACAATTTTAAAATATTTATTTCCCTAATTAAACTGTTGTGTTATTCATCTTTTTCACATTTTTTCTTTGCTATTAGGTCAAGGGTGAAGCAAACATATCATACATATGCTCTCGCTATTATCGAGCCCCAGAGTTGATATTTGGTGCAACAGAGTATTCCACATCAATTGATATTTGGTCGGCTGGTTGTGTTCTAGCTGAGCTTCTCTTAGGCCAGGTTTGTGACTTTATGGCAATTTATTTTACTGTGCTATAAAAAGCTATCTGGTTAGCCCTTGCTCCTCCTTTCTTCATTTCATGTTCTATAGTATTTTTGTCCTACAGTCACTTATTAGAAACTGTCTTTTTTACAGCCATTGTTTCCAGGAGAAAATGCAGTGGAACAACTTGTTGAGATCATCAAGGTGAAGCCATAATACATCTTTTGCTGGAAATACTAAGGTTCAAAGAACCTTACAGGTCACAAAAGCATCCTTAGCCGCTCTTTTGTAGGTTCTTGGTACTCCAACTCGAGAAGAAATTCGGTGTATGAATCCCAACTATACAGATTTTAGGTTTCCCCAGATTAAAGCACATCCTTGGCATAAGGTATGTAATATGCCATGCCTATGATTTCAAATGGCTTCAGTCATATTCCTGATAATGCACAATGAGTCAGTGACAGAAAAATATTGTTGCCACCCTAATAGTTTTTGTTTGAAATAATATTTTACTAGTGGTTAATATAAGAATGATGATGAACAAGTCTCAACTCATAGCTTAAACTGTCTATAGTTAACAAGAACTTAGATTATCTGACAAGAACAGAAACCAAAAAAAAACTCTTTGCAAATAGTTGAATTAGGTTTTTTGCAAGTATAGTGACGATATGAAGTCCTCCTCAGTACATGAGTGTGCGTTTATCTATTCTGCAAATGTATGGTTTGTGTGCTTATGCTTATGGGGGGCGTTAAAATTTGGATGTTGCAAAAGCTAAGATATTTAAAGCAATGTTAGAAACACAAACCTAGGTCTGCACATACTAAACTGAGTGTGCATGAGTACACATACATACATTGACCACTCTTCTTGGATCACTGTGTTGCGGCTGTGGCTATCTCTGTGCATGCAGAAAGTTAATTAAATCTGAATTTTCTGTTTGTTTTTCATTTGACACATATGGTAATTGTTTCGGAGTAAGCATGTAGTAAATCAACCGTAATTATCATTGGTCCAGGTTTTTCAGAAATGGATGCCTCCTGAAGCAATTGATCTTGCTTCACGGCTTCTTCAATATTCACCTAGTCTTCGCTGCACTGCGGTGAGTTTGTTTCCTTTTCTTGGAGATTCATCGAAGATGAAGTACTTGTAAAATGCAATGCTTCATCATTTACTATTCAGTGAGTACTGGATCAAAACTTATTTGGCATGTCATCTTCTGTTGGGTTGAGACTGCAACTACTCCTTGGCTATGTTCTGAGGTTTCATATTTTATTGGAGATTCATTGAAGAAGAAGTACTTGTAAAATGCAATGCTTCATCATTTACTTTTCAGTGAGCATTGGATCAGAACTTATTT
Source organism: Erythroxylum dillonii (assembly GCA_032467995.1). NCBI lineage: Eukaryota > Viridiplantae > Streptophyta > Magnoliopsida > Malpighiales > Erythroxylaceae > Erythroxylum > Erythroxylum dillonii. The sequence goes on from JANKYE010000013.1 coordinate 4,556,536, forward strand.
GGCATGTCATCTTCTGTTGGGTTGAGACTGCAACTACTCCTTGGATACATTCTGTGGTTTCATGTTTTCACTTGATGTTAATGAACTTTATCTTGACTGATATTTTCTTTCCTTGTTATTGCAGCTTGAAGCATGTGCACATCCTTTCTTTGATGAGCTTCGTGAACCCAATGCCCGCCTTCCAAATGGCAAATCAATGCCCCATCTTTTTGACTTTAAAGAGGAAGTATGACAAGATTAAATTATTTCTCAACTGTTCATACTTGAACTATCTAAGATATGGAATTAAAAGATTTTGTGTTCACATGACTATCTCATCTATGTCCTAAGTCCTTTGCTGAACTACAAAATATTTAATTATAAATGCTGACCTTACGGCTTGAGTTCACTGGACTCAATCATCTGATTTGAGCTAGAGTCAGTGGGCATGTCTTCTGTAACTACTGAATGTTAACTAGTTTACATATTGGAGTTATGACTGACCACTATCAAACATCTATAACCTTGGTTGAACTGGTCATGAGGTCGGAACCTCACCATTTCCTTTCCAGTCGCCACACTTGCAGCACTTGACTTTTTATGTTCTCAGCCTCCAGGGTTTGCTGCTTTGGTAACATTTGTGAATCACTCCACATGGTTTGTTGCTCTGTTCAAGCTTCCTCAATTTAATTTTCTGGAGTCATCCATACTGGCCCGGGTCCTGTTCATTCATCTTTGTAGCGTGCCTGATTGGGTAGAATACCGGTGCTAACCATTGGTCCTCCTCGTAAGAATGCTTAGATGAAGTTAGGCATAGTACTGCTGCTAACTATTGGTCCTCCTTGTATGAAATTAGCCATAATTCTGCTGCTAACAATTGTTGCTTAGGTGACGGCCTGTAAATATTTTTTCGGGAAATTCCTACGTTACCTAACTATGTGTCTGGCCATATCCTTATTTTTCTGCTGTTTTAATGAATACCCTACTTCTTGTGTACCCCACCAATACGAAGGATTGCATTTGGGTAACTTTTGATAAGAATTGGCAATGACATCTATGATGTTTTCTTTCCTGGATGAAGGTTGTGGGTACTGGATGGACACACGTATATTTTCTTTCGTCTTCAATGTTGCAATTATTGTTAGTTAATTCACTTCTTATTTATATCTTTTTGCAGCTAGCCGGTGCTTCTCCTGAGCTAATTAATAGGCTAATACCTGAGCACTTGAGAAGGCAAGGCATTGGCAGACAGGCCTTGGCTTCTGGGACACAAAGTTAAAGACATGAAAACCTTGTATGGAGTACTTCCGTGTTGGATCGATGTCAAGTAATGGGGATCCCAAAAGTCAAATCTATTACCAAATGGTTGGGCCTCTAAAGACGTGCACATAGTTACTCTTGAATGGTGATTGTCTATCCTGTTATTTAAACTTAGAAGGTACTAGTTTGATGCTTCTGTACATTGTTTTGGTTGTAAAGACCCAGAAAGCTAGAAGTATAAAGTGATGCTGCAATTGATGTCTGAACCATTTAGGGGAGAAGACACCCTTTGGGGGAAGCTGAAGCTTGGCGATTTTCAAGAGTAATGTGGCTTGTTTACATGAAGATCTATGCTGTTCTTATATCACCCTTTATGCAAATATAAGGTTACATAGGAGGATTAGTTCTCTGAGCTAACTAATATATACGATGAGTAGCAAATATGGGTATATGGATTGTGAGTTCGGATTCTTTATCCAAGATTACTCTGTCCTATTATGTTCATTTGAATCTTAACTATTCATTTATGTGAGATTTATATAGGGTTACATAAATAGACACAGGGTTCATATAAATAAATGGTTGAGATTTAATGAACATAATAAGAGAGAGTAATTTTGGACAGAGGATCCAGGCTTATGGATTGTATGCTTGGTATTGATGATAGTGAATTAAGGTAAGAGGAGTATATGGGGAGTTGGGACCAAATGATCAAAAGGATCTTAAAGAGTAGTATTAGCAACATCAGTGGATGAATAGTACCTGGGTTTAGTTTGCTTATAAATGACTAGTACATATTATTATTACATAAATAAGCTGTACCAATACCCCACAAATCCTTCCACGCTCCAACGCCCCCGGTCTCCCTCACGCTCTTCCACTCTTTAACTCCTGTGTTCGCCACGCGCATTCAAGTGCGCGTCAGTCTACGCTTCCCACATCATGCTTCCCAACCACGACGAACGCATATCAACCGTACACCTGTGAGATAAGGATATAGAGAGAGAAGTAGGGTTTTTTTTTTTTTTTTCAGAGAGAGGCGAAACGATACTTGAAGATCTGCTCGAATCGCAAATAAGGTAACGGCCTCCAAACCCTAATCGGGTCTCAATCTCAGTCTCTTTTCGTAGTACCAAATTTTACTTCTTCAAGGTTCTTCTGTACATCTATCTATCGTCATATATGAATCTGCTGGTGGTAGGGAGCGAGTAAAGTGTGTACTTGTATTTGTCTTTTACAGGTGAGATTAGATCGAATAAGCTTCTTTGTTTATTGTCGTCTGTTGGGTTAGAGTTGTGATTGATTTGGGTTTGTTGGGGGCAGAATTGGGGTTTTGGGTGGGAAAAACCCTAGTTTGAGCCTAGTAAATTGAGCCAGATTTGCCGGTGAAGAAATTAGGGTTTTGGGGGTACTTACATGTATGGCTTCGGGGAGTGTAGTAGGAGAGGGAGGAGGAAGTGAAGGAGCAAGGGAGAAGCAGAGATACAGTGAGAACAAGGTTTATACAAGAAAAGCCTTCAAAAAGAACTTTACCAACTTAACCTCCTTCAACACTGCCGCCGCCCCCACCGCCACCACCACCACCACCGCCACCACCACCGGTGCTGATGCTACCAATTACAGCGACGTCAATAAGGAGGACATCCAAAGCTTAACAACCCCGACCACCAACGCTAACAATACTGCAGCAACTGTCACCACTGCTACTTTGCTCACGTCTGAAGGTGGCGGCGACGATAATGACCACAGCAACCATGATACTGATGTTGATAACAACAACCAAAAAATTGTTGAGGAAACCTCAATTCAAAATCCAGAATTGCAGCCTTCAACTGTGGACAATGTGAATTTAACGCAGCAACCACCTGCTTCAGTACTGAATGCGACTCCTGACGATTCTTCAAGTTTGAATAGACAGCCAGTTGTAGAAGTGCCAAATGCTCGAGATGCTCCCTTCAGTGATGGGCCAGCCGAGGAAGTATCAGATGACAGGGTGAAGATAAATTTGGGTTCAAAGTCAAAACAGGAAATGAGAGAGCTGAGAAGGAAGTTGGAGAGTGAACTTGATGTGGTTAGGAGTTTGGTAAAAAGGATTGAGGCTAAAGAAGTTCAACTTGGTGCTGGTGGTTTTAGTAATCCAAAGATATTGATAAATGACGGGGTAAGTAATGGGCTGAAGAGGGTTACTTCTGATGTTGGTTCAGTGGTTGTTCCTCGTGAGAGTACTTCTATTCCTACTCCTACTCCCAGGCAGTCTAGGCCTTTGAATCAACTTAGCATATCTGTGCTGGAGAGCCAGAGCATTGGTGAGAATGTGGAGAAAGAGAAGAGGACTCCAAAAGCCAATCAGTTCTATAGAAATTCTGAATTTTTATTGGCCAAAGACAAGTTTCCACCGGCAGAGAGTAACAAAAAGTCAAAGTTGAATGGGAAAAAGCAAGGGAGAGGAGATCTGGGTCATGGGTTTGTACCTGGCACTAAAATTTTCAAGAGTTGTTCTTCTTTGCTTGAAAAGTTGATGAAGCATAAGCATGGTTGGGTGTTTAATACTCCAGTTGATGTGAAAGCTCTTGGTTTGCATGATTACTTTTCCATTATCACACATCCAATGGATTTGGGAACAGTAAAATCAAAGCTGACCAAGAATTGGTACAAGTCGCCTGAAGAGTTTGCAGAGGATGTCAGACTTACTTTTCACAATGCTTTGACGTATAATCCCAAAGGGCAAGATGTTCATATAATGGCAGAGCAGTTGCTGAATATATTTGAAGACAAGTGGCTTACAGTAAAGGCAGATTATGATCGTGAGATGAGGTTTGCTCTTAGTTATGACTTGGGCTTTCCCACACCAACGTCGAGAAAGGCCCCTCCATTGCCTCTTCCACCTCTTGATATGAGAAGGATTTTTGACAGATCAGAATCAATGACCTATCCACATTTTGACATTAGATCTAGAGCCATTAGTACTACTCCTTCAGGAAGAATCCCTGCGCCGAAGAAGCCTAAAGCCAAAGATCCAAATAAAAGGGACATGACTTATGAGGAGAAACAAAAGCTTAGCACAAACCTCCAGAGCTTACCTTCTGAGAAGTTGGACAATATTGTACAGATAATTAAAAAGAGAAATTCAGCACTTTTCCAACATGATGATGAGATTGAGGTGGATATTGATAGTGTCGATGCAGAGACTCTTTGGGAGCTAGACAGGTTTGTAACCAACTATAAAAAGAGTCTTAGCAAGAAAAAGAGGAAGGCAGAACTTGCGATGCAAGCCAGAGCTGAAGCTGCACAGAATGTCCAGGAGAAGGTAAAGTTACCATATTACCTTAGTCTTCAATTATATTAGGAAGGCAAGTCTTCACTTATTTTAGGAAGGCACAGTGGCTAAATGTTTTAATGTTTTTGTTTCTTTGTAGACTTTGGCAGCAGTTGTTGCAGATACTGCAAAACAAAACAAAACAGGTGAAATTGACTAGGTTATGTGATCCAATGGAACTTCTTATATTCTGTTCGATTTTCATTTGACAGTTTTCTTACCTTTTGGTAGATGAAAGAAATGTTTCAACTTCATCCCCTGTTCAAGATGGAAAAGAGGGAGATGATGGGAGTAGGTCTAGTAGTTCAAGTAGCTCCAGCAGTGATTCTGGATCTTCTTCAAGCGGTATTTTGTGTGTTTATTTAGTTGTTATATTATACTAGTCTCACAAGTTGGTATTCATGATTTTTTTTTTGGTTTATGCATTCCCTTTTTTGCAGATACTGATAGTGATAGCTCCTCAGCATCTGGATCTGACGTAGGGAATTAAACTAAGGGCTTCGGTAGTTCAGGTAACCTACTTTGCTATGCTTGCTACTAAGATCTGAAGTTACTTTTGTTTTGTATATAGTTTGTAATGTTTTTTTGTCTTATGATAGGTATCAACTATGAGATTTGACTGTATAGGCATTATTCGCTTTCTCTCATGAATTTACTATTTAGTGAGTAGATAGTGAAGATTGTGGTTATGCTATGTTAATAAGGATTTGCCATAAGTAATTGGAATAATTGATTGTGAGAGCCAAATTTATCGAAGTAATTGTGTTTTGTTCAAGAATAGATAATGAAAGGTGCCATAGTGTTTCTACTTTAATTTAATTCTCAAATAGATAGTCTATGACATAGAATTTTGACCAGCGTTTTGGATTCAGAAGAACTATATACACGATAGCAGTTTCTAGGTTTGGATAACCTTGTAATTGAGCAGAGGTATGGTTATGACTCTGGATCTTTTAATTGCTTATATAGAGTATAGGATGGAATTGGGATTTTCAGTGTTCATATATTGTTGTTGTTGTTCTCATAAGCATGTGTTGTTTGCTGCTGTTGAAGGTTAATAGTGGTTAATGACAGTTCTATGTTATATTATGATACTTGGGAATGGACTTGCTTATACTTTAGTATAAGTAAAAGAAAGAAGCTCCTACAAAGAAAAGATATTGCATAAAATTTTTTATGGAATTGGTTTATCATTACTGCAGATCTCTTACATCTTGCAATGATACTGCTGCCATGTGAAATAAAAACGGGCTAAAACTCTTGTACAATGTAGAAAATATGCTGCGCTAAATATTGTATAGCATCAAACGAATACTACACACTTCTTATTTAAGTGTTTGTACCTTTGTTTACTGTGCAAATGTTGTTACAGCCTGAAACCTTGTTGAAAAAGGTTCTACAGTGGCTTCATATCTGGAGTCATTAGGCTCTTGTTTGTCATTAATTGGTGTTTATCCTTAATTTTCTTTTAAATGGTATTTAATTCTCATTTTAGATGTGATCATAACATAGACATATGAACATTTAATTTTAAGTTCTCACATTTGTCGGTTTCTAGGTTGTGTTTTAAAGTTTATGGAAGAGCAACTCTGTTTTGGCTTTATACCTTTTTCCCTCAATACTATTTCTGTGTGTTTTTCTGCATGAGACCTTTCTTTTTAAAATAAAGGGGAGATGCTGAGAGAATGCTGTTTATCATATATTCAGAATGAATTATTTATAAATACATCATATGCCAAAAGTTTTGGTTGGATGCCCTTGTAATGGGACTTGTGGTTAGTTTCGTTTTTTGTTGGAGGGGAGTGCAAGGTACTGGCTTGAAGTAACACCCCTGCCTAATAACTAACAAAACAGTATACATGTTACTTTTAGGAAGTTGATGGTGTTTTTATGACTTTTACAGAACAGAACAAAGACCATGAAAAAGCTGTAACATGGGTCAGAACTTGATGTATAGTATATACACTTCCATGTCATGTCCCTAGTCCTTTCTCCACTTCTGTTAATGCTAACTAACTAAATAAAGTGAAGTCTTATGCACTGTTTTGAAGTGGTGATTGGTGAGAGCATTAACAACAAAATCTTCTCTTGATTTATGTTTGCGGACTACTGATTGTATAAATCTCCTATCAAAATCAACGAAGGATCACATCGATTAAAATGCAATTTTATATGGTATAATTTTTAGAACTGTAGGTTATAATTCAAGCATGAACTAAATGGAAATGGCTCATTTGAGTTGCCTTGTAATGGCCTGAATCACACGCAAGCTGGGTAATTTGCTGATGGTTTTGGTTTTTTTAAGCATTTTTGCTTTCTAAAAATTGTTTTTCAGTTAACTGCCGCCCTTCTGGCATTTTATTGTCTGTTATATTTCTTATCCTAATCGTCTGTACTTCACATATGGACTAACTAAACATTGCGTCTTTTAGCGTCACATAGCTGTCTATTCCATAAAACATTACACAAGCATACGTTGTGAATTATTTTCAAGTTATTCAATGGTTTGTTCTTTGATAAGCGTACTACTACTGATAAATTACCACAGTAATGACTTGTTTCTGCTGTCAGTTGTCAATTAAGGTATCTCTGTGGCTTTCTTCTGGCCCGGTATTTGATGTTAGCAAGAAATAATCATAATTTTTTCTATTTGACCGACATTTTACCTGATCTTGGATATTAACAGGACATAAATAATATTTTTTCTACTATTTGACTGATGTTTGACCTTTTCTTTACTTTGGCAGCTATCTGGAATTATAGGGTAGACGCTGATCCCAAATTTAGTGATCTGATGAGCCCCAGACCACGTCTGCGGTTAGGAATCTGCTTTTGGTGTACAGAAAAGATTGCGAGACCAGTTGTCCTACTACTGCAATTGGGCCCTTGTTTCGTGTATTGTTGGGACTGGTTTATTGAATCTACGAGTTGCTTAGTTATCTGATCAGAAATTTGTATAATATCCTGTAGGATTTGGTTCTGATTAGATACAGATGGTTTGGTTTCCTAGGCACGTGTAAATGGCTAACTAAAGCTACTGCTGTAGTTTCAGTGACACATTCTGTTGATTTTGTGGTAGCTTATTCAGGATTTATCGTAATACAAAAAGCAAAGTGTGTAATTCAAGCTCATCAAATTAGAATTGATTCTCAGAAGTTTGAACTCTGGCCAGCTGTAGGGTTCTGTTTGAGAGTTAATCCTTGCCGATCTTTGTTGTGCAGAAAAAGCTGTTCAAGATAAAGCATTTACCCATTTCATTAATCTTATGTTTTCAATTTCTAAAGAGCAAGTCCATAATATCCTAATGCTAGCAACCCTGAAAACACCGTATATGGATCTGACTCATTAGGGCGATTCTCTTGCAGGGATCTCCTCTTAACGATCCATTCTCACAAGATAACCATGTACAATTTGGTTTGGATCAAAGAGGTTATTCCCAGAGCTTCTATAACTCTATGGCTCAAAATTGATCTCCTAGGTTATTAATTTGTTTGTAACATTTCTTTAAGAAAAGATGGGCTAAGACATGGTCGTGCTTTAGGTCATGTTGCCATTTGAATGTTTTCACCACCTTGTAGTCTCTCTTTAACTTAATTAGTAGGTAATACATTTTCTTGAAAACTAATCTATACGGTGTCATCTAAATTGGTACTTTATAGTCGGTTCCATATGCTCTTAGAGAATCATCTAGCTTTAGTGATTAATCATTTAGCATAATCTACAAACTAAGGACCTATACAAAATATAATCTTTTGTCCAGGAAGTAGTCATCCATGTCTTCTCCATCTAAATCCTCCATATTTGAGTTCTTTAATAAAGATAGATGGTCAATTGCTAGGTTTTCTAGTCCTCTTTTATCCCTAAACTCCAAATCAACAAAAGCATCCATCTACTCAATCTTAGTTTAACATCTCTTTTTGCAGTAAAGCTACCTTATTGTTGAATGGTTTGTGAAGAGAATGACTTTAGACAATATAAGACACTATATGAATTTATCCAATGCGAATACTATAATCGAAAGTTCCTTTTTAGCGGTGCTGTAATTTTTGAGCATTCGTTAAAAGTTTCAATGGCATAATAGTATGTGTGATGGGCCTCAGACCCAGCCGAGACTATTGCTAAGGATCAGATTAGCAACGTCACCAGGAAATCTACTCGAGAGAGGCAACAGTCCGTGGTCCTCAAAGGCCGGCATGAAATTTTGTCTCCAAATTTGTGTACACATTAGATCTAAGCCATTTATTTGTGTAAGTCTTACATAAATAGATGACTTATATCTAATGGGACAGAGTTGGTACACAAATTTGGGGACAGAGAATCTGTTCCCTCAAAGGCCACGTGTTAGGATGATATGCAGTTAGTTAGTAAGTTGTTATTGTGGGAATGAAAAGGGAAAAGGTTAGGCATAGCAGGGTATGAATTGTATGAGTGATGATTTCATTTTTTCTCCCCCTTTCTCAGATTCACCCTTCTGTGGGATAGTACGCTGTACAATCCTTCCCTTTCTTCTTAACCCTTCTATTTCTGTACTCGCCAATCTTGTACTGCTGCTTATTTCAACTAGAATATTGCTCCCCTGTTTCTGTCATTTGCTTACATTGTTACTGTTTTATTGCCTTGAGTTCATACCATTACAGTATGCTGTTTTAAAAATGCTTTTCATTTCTTTCATTTCTTTAGTCATTTATTTGACATAAAAGATCAAAAGGAAGATTCCAATATGGTGCTTCCATAACAAGGGCATTGATTAGCTTTTGTTTCAAGATATTTCATAAAATCTAGTATATCCTTTGATCGATGCTATTGCTTCAACTTTTGCCTTATCTATCTCAATTTCTTGATGAGTATTTTTACCTCCTATCACTCTCATCTCTTGCACTATATAGTAACTTTGGCTAAGAGATGTAGATATGAACAAGATTTGCACTTAGTCCCATTTTTATTAGGACAAAATGGTACCAAAATTTTCTTTACCGATTAAAAATGGCTACTGGAAATATTATAAAACAATAAGGAATATTTGATGATTTGGATAGAGGAAAATGTTAGCATATAATTGGCTTAATATTTAATATAATCTAAATTAGAATAGAAAAAGGTGGTCAAAATTAAGCATTTACCCATTTCATTATTCTTATGTTTTCAATTTCTAACGAGTAAGTCCATAATATCATATTGCTAACAACTCTGAAGACACCGTATATCGATCTAATCACTCATTAGGGTGATTGGCAAGTTTTAATCTATTTAAAATCCTCAATATACTGTAAGCACACAGGTCGTGAATTGTAGTATGTAAGGTGTTAGTCTTATGGAGAGTTGTCAACTAATCTAATCCTAAGTTATTTAAGGCTAAAAAATTAATAAAATGAAAATAAAAACTAAACAATAAAGTAAACACGTGAAGGTGAGTGACAGAAATTTAATTCATGAAATTAACGCAAGAAATTGAATATTGAGCAACATTAAATTCATAATGGGAAATCACAAAAGAAAATTTATCAAATTATGAGAGAGGGATTTATCTTATCATCAATGCTAACCTAATCACTTTTGTGTTATTGTGGTGTCGGTTTTAGATTATCGTAGGGTAGATTACTCTCTTTCGAGTTATAATCACTAAACTCTAATTAAGTTGAGTTACCGAAATTATAATCACTCGATTAACTATTAGCTGACAACCTAATTAGTTCTTAAACTTTCTAATAAACTACTGGGTCTCACACGAGATTTCTCTCTATACAATTTCTGATTTGATTAATTGTGTGATCTATTAGATATTTAACTTTCATTAAACAACATAATCATTTCGCATTCAATTCACTCTCTCGATTTATTACTGCAGCGTGAAGTTACAGCAATCAGTCACAACACCCAATCGAAATAACAAAAAGTAACTATATAACATTGAATCAAGTTTAAATCCCTAAAGAAAAGTTAGAATGTCATCATCAATCCACAACCTATAAACATAATCATATTCATCTTACACATTCAATGAAGAAAATGACAAAGATGAACAAAACGTCATTTGTATAGGATCGGGATGACTCGGGAAGGCAGTAGCGTCGGAAACCCTCTCCTCTTCTTCCTCTTCTCTCTCTTCTTCTTCTTTCCTCTCGAAACTTTTCCTAAAGTCGCATTGTTGGGACCCGTTTCCGAATCCCAACCTCGAAGCACAAACTTAACGAAATCAAAACAAACGAATTAAATCCGAAGCGAAGTCGAATTGGAAACAAACCCGATTCGGAAACACAAGGCGAAAGAAATCGAAAGCGAGTCGAATTCCATACGAACTGAAACAAATGTGTCCGACAACCGAGAACAAATATCTTAGCAAAGAGTCGCGTTGGAAAC
>JANKYE010000013.1:4577183-4587851 GCA_032467995.1 Erythroxylum dillonii
AAAGGAGAATGATCTGAAACATGAGGATTATGGATGACACAATGCGAGGAGGGGAATTGGAGGCTCCAGCTAGAGTTGACAAGGGACCGATCGAGTTTGCGAGCTGTGAAAGCTTCACCAAACTGTTTATTAGACCAAGTAAAAGGAGGACCACTAGAGTTTAAATCAAATAGCTGAGTAGCTCTTACAAACTGCTGAAAATCATGAAAACTACTTGAGGAAGAGACACTGGGGGGTCGGATTCCATAGGATGGAGGAGAGCATTGAAGTCCCCAGCAAGCAACCAAGGAGTTTGGCCTATTGACAATGAAATTGTGGAAAGGTCATGCCAGAGGAGTTTCCTATGGGACAGGTTATTTGCTCCATAAACACAAGACACTTGGAAGGCAGCCGAACTGTGACGGGGAAGGAGTTCCACTTGAACAAACTGACCAAAAAACCTAAGAATAGAACACTGGAGAATGTCCCTATTCCAAGCAATCAAAATCCTAGCATTGGAAGAAGAAGCTAAATTGCTAAAACTATCCCAACCAGGGAACAAAACATTGCATACCGAATCCAAAAAGGCAGGAGAACGGATTCTGGTTTCAATTAAGCAAACAAAAGACGCAGAGAGTTTCCTAAGCCACGCACGGACAGCATGGTGTTTATTTGGATGATTGAGACCTCTAACATTCCAGAATACTAAATCCATTAATACTAAGTTAGCTATGCCACAAACCTACTACTACTTCTGTTTTTTCCTTGTTTTCCTAGTCCTTCGAATTGAAAAGTCCCCCTCTGCCCCTTCCTCATTCCCTGGACCAGCTAGCCTCAATTCAGAAGAAGGGGATGAAGGTATACCTGGAATAGGTTCTGTCTGAACTTGTGAAGCCTCAGGATCACCACTTAAGGCTTCAGGAGAATGTACCTGTGGGGCATCCTGAGGGGTCCATGGTTCCTCTGCCTCCTTGGTCATCTGTGACCTGTACATTATCGGCCTGGACATTATCCGTTACATCCTGCAGGAGAGGTCCTGCCATGTCACTTGCCTGAGGAGGATCATCACTGATGTTGTGTGCGAGGCTCGCCAGAGATGGCTCTGCTGTTGCGGGTGGCACTGTCTCTTGTTGCTGTTCCAGCTCATGGGATAAACCAGTAGTAAACATACGCCCGGTTGGTGTCCACTTCTTTCTCTGCTCACTAACCGGAGGCCGCCATTCATACTCAATTGATATTGGCTTGAAAGTGAGTTGCCCTTCCTCCCCGTAAGTGGCTAATTGAATTGTGGTCGGCCACTGTGTTTGCAAATCCACTTCCACGCACAATCGTGCATAATGGAGCTTGGACATTCTGGCAGTGGGGGTATCCATAAGCAATGGCTTACCAACGGCGCTGGCAATCCTCCCTAGGCCCTCGATATTCCAGTATTCAACTGGAGCGTTGTGAAATCGCGCCCACACCGGAGCAGTTGTAATGTCTGTCAAGTCACCCCCATCCAAGCTCCACTTCTTGAGAAACAAGGGCTTGCCTTGAATATGCCACGGGCCACCCTCCACCACGGACTTCATGCCCTGCTCTGAGTCAAAGCGAAAAAGAAAGTTGTTAGAGTTGGTGATCAACACCTCCTTGAGATCGAAATCTGCCCACGATTTCACCAAGGCTCGTTGCACCACAGGGTAGGCCGGCCGCTTTCCCAGAAAGAAGCCAACCAGGGTCGTGCGAAAATTCGAAGCTCCACGCTGCGCAAGGTCTCTCAGAGGAATGACAAAGACCTGATTCTCCCGAACTTCAGGAGGGAAGTAGGAAAGCTCCTAGGAAGCGGTTGGGGCTACATTGCCTACTTCCATGACACTCTTCCAGGAGCGAATCGGGGTCGAGGGTGAAGGATTAAGGGCTGGGAGAGGGTTCGAGGTGGAAGGGGGAGGAGTCGGAGAAGGAATAAGGTTTGAAGAGACCAAATTCAGGGTCGGACTAGAAGACAGTGGAGGAAACGAAGGGTTAGGGTTTGAGTTTTGATCAGGGATGAGGGAGCGATTTGGGGGTTTCTGTTGGGGGAGAAGGGAGGCTTGAGGAGCAGAAATAGGGGAGAGGGGAGATCGAGAAGAAGAAGAGGGAGTAGGAGATGAAACCATTGCGGAGGAAGGAGATCTCCACCGTTAGGAAGCTTCAGTCGTCGGAATCGCTCATTTGCGCTTATATTTTCATTCCCTACCTATTATAGATTATTTAATTAGAGAATTTAAGATAAATTAAATGTAGTTTTAATTTATCTAATTCTAATTATGAATTATAATTATAATTTGTAATTATTGCCAACATATTTGAGAACTTAATGAGTCTCACATAAAGAATGAATTGAAGAGAGCAAAATTATTTTAATCAAGTCGAACTTGACTGTAAAGTTTGAAAAACTTTATGATTAAATATAAGAATGAGTTGAAGAGGGCAAAATTATTTTAATCAAGTTGGACTTGATTAACTTTGTGATTAAATATGAGATATTTAATAAATAATTATCAATATGAGACATTGAATCTAATTTGGGCATAATTGATATTTAATTAAAATTATTTTTAATTTTAATTAAAGTTTAATTAAAATTAGAATTTAATTTCAATTAAATTACTAAAACCTTCAAAACCTATTTAAAATAGACTTGAGCTCTTTTTAATTAAAGTTTAATTAAAATTAGAATTTAATTTCAATTAAATTACTAAAACCTTCAAAACCTATTTTAAATAGGCTTGAACTTTATGAACTTAATACTTCTTACTTAAGTCTCTCTATAAAAATTACAAAATTTTCTCAACTTATTATGTAAATATTATTAGAGGCTGAACATCTGTTCAGTTACAATGGTTGAAACGGATTAGTTTCAAAAACGATTCAAAGGTTATAACAAGACAAAAATCAAGCTTTAAAATAAGATACAAATTTCAATTCATAATTTATTATAATTATGTGTTCCTTATTTTATAAAATTAAAGAGATCTTAATTTCCATGAAATCAAAAATTACTGAAAAATTTCCTAATTATTCCGCTAAAACCAGGATCGAATCCCCGGCACCAGTTTCCCTACAAAAATAACTACTAGCACCCAACCGGTGAAACTTTTGGCCTCTACTTTCCTTTTAACTATAAAACCTGCAATCTGCAAAAACTAAATTGTTTAACCTTGCCTTTGTCGCGCATGAAATTTCGTCTGGAAGAAAAAGAATAAAAGAAATCACTCAGTTACAGCAGGCTTCAGTATCTTAAGTAAACATCTCATTAGCTCATATACAGTACACCATAATCTTAACAACCAATAAAGATTAAGAGTGTTTTCACTGCTTTGGTTCCAATCGTTAATTGCACAGTCCATAGGCCATTAACCAGCTGCCTGGAAATCCCCAAAATCATCATCTATGTCTTGAGTACTATCATTGTCGGCCGAATGTTTCTCATTGTTGTCGTTCTGTGCCTCGTTTGTCAGTTTCCCTTCAGGCAATCCGTCAAGACTGATTTTAGGTGGTGTATTTGATGGAGAATTTTGAGTAGTTGTGACAGATGAAAGCGGTGCTGGGGGTGGCCTTATACTAAGTATAGGTTCTTTCCGATCACCTTTTGCCTTTGGGGAGAGATTATCCTGCTCGAAAAACTTGGATTTCGAGCCGCAAACATTTTTCTGCTGAGATAACCATGAAAAGAAAGTTTTGAGGTTCTTTTTCTTTCTTCTAAAGATTGGTCATTCTGACTCCCAAGTCTTAGTAAGACACACATTTCTGCAAGCTTCCATGGAACAAATTTCTATATATTTGTAAAGAAGATGCAAATCTGCTTACATTTTTTATCTGGAGTACAAGGGTCTCCCCTTCCTTTAAACTGTAATCGACTGAGGAAGTGCTCTGAGACTGCTGTTCCATCTCTTCTGCAGTTTTCTTCTTATCGAGGTATCTTAAAGCAAAAATTCAAGAGAAGGGGGAATTAAAATCATTATTTATGAAGAAAACTATCAATTGCATACACTCATATAAACCGTGCATAGATAAATTACACCATGCAAAAGTAGCTAAGAAAGTACTTCATGTGATCATGTAGGGCTGCTTGAAAGTCATAGGCTTGTGTTCTTTCACGAAACCCTATGCCAATAAAAGCACGTCGTATGCGACCACCTGCATGAGTTCTGAATAATGAGATGAATTGCAATATTTGGTCAGCATGAAAGTTAAATAAATTTCATAACGAAACATCAGAAGAAATACCGCAGGAAACAGAACAAATAGATGGGAGAAATGTTAACCAAAAAAGCAAGATTTCGTAACTTTGAGAGCAAGATAAAAATGTCGGTTAAAAGATTAGATTAATTCATATGTTAATGCAGATTTTATGGTAAAAGTATCAAAACAGAGAGAATAATATCTTATGAGTTCTACAAAATTAGTCACAATTAACGGAAGTTAAGAATACTCCAAAATCTATATATATCTCTAACCAATTTTTTAGGGAAAACCACTTTTCTCAAGTATTGGATGACTAAAGAAGAAGAAGAACTAAAAGCATACCAATTTGCTTGAATTATAAGTCTCAAAACTCTGTAATACAAGATAGTACATGCATTTTGTAGTTTTGCTCTTACTATTTCAGAACCTAAATTGCAATGAATGTCAA
This sequence comes from Erythroxylum dillonii, assembly GCA_032467995.1. NCBI lineage: Eukaryota > Viridiplantae > Streptophyta > Magnoliopsida > Malpighiales > Erythroxylaceae > Erythroxylum > Erythroxylum dillonii. The sequence goes on from JANKYE010000013.1 coordinate 4,581,817, forward strand.
TTCCACTGAGCTTATAATTAATTGTTTGCAATAAATATAAACAATGGTGATTGTAAAGGTTGACAATAACAATGACAGATATATCAGTGTCAATGAATAGCGACCTTCTTAGTAATGACTGCAATTCAATAAAGACAAGCCAGTGGTTCTACAATCAAGAGGAGAACATTGTCCACCAGGTAAATGAAAATGAAATGGCTTATTCTTTAGATAATGAACCCATAAGAATCACTCTTAGTAGTGGCTATGAGGGTGCTTGTCCTGTTAACAGCGGTGGTGATAAAATAGTAGCAAGAATCCCAATGGTGAATGCAACAAATTCTGAGAAGTCCCAGTCACATGGTTTCAGTAAATGCTTTAGATCTTAATGCTGCTGCTCACGGTAATATTGAATCGCAAAAAGTAAGTGTAGTATCCTCAATGGCAATTATTCGACAGTGATAAATCACATAGCAATAGCTGTGGAGAGCAACAACTATTTGTCCAGCAAACAAGCACTGAAGCTTCCAGAAGTAGGTGGACAAAGTTCAGTATTATTACCATTTGGATGATATTTTCATATGAATGGGCACGGATTCAAAACAGAGTATACCATAGCTCTTTAAAGTTCTCTACTTGATGCAAAGAGGAAAGGGAAGCCAACTCTTTATTTAGTTAAGAGTTGAATAAATATTGAAAGGGTGATAAAATTACGGAGAAAAGGGGAAATCTTGAATTTAATCTCCAAACGAACTAATTTCCATGTCTCCTGGTTTGTTATTTGAGGCAGACAAGTCAAAAAATTTGGTGGCAAATGAATGGATTCTTAAGTAAGGCACACAATACAGAACAAAGCTGTCCAATCAAAATTAATGTAACATCACACTCAGATTGAGAGTTAGCAACAATAGCCTACCAATGCTTTCTTCTATTCGAAGAACAAAATATCTGCAAAAGAAAAAACATCCCTTTGAATATGCTACAAAAGATAGTTTACATAAAACTTGAGGAAGAAAGCTAAATTGAAAGCTAGGTTGCAGAATTGGAGAACTAAAGAAAGATTTTAAGAAAATAACTTCAGGATTATGATTTCTTCCTGACCTATTCAGTATTTATTGATCTTTTAGTGGCATATTTATTTAACTTTATTCCTTCTCCTCCACGCCACACCCACCCCACCCTTCCTTTTCACCAATTTTATCTAGATTTTACACTAATTGTCGCATATTGTTTCCATTTCCTCTCTCCCTAACCCAAGCTGCAATTTCAGGCTTCACAAACTAAAAGAATTAGTTTCACATAATGCATGCATGTCATGACAGAATGAATCTCAATGATGATGAGAATCAATATCATTCTAAACTTTACTTGACCTGCTGCTATCAATTACAGATTCCACGGGATGTGGCTCCCCCTTTCTCAAGAATGCCCTAGCATACAATTCACCTGAGACAAATTAGTCGAGGTTTATCAGAAGAAAGATAAAGTCTGTGATACAAAATTCCAAATCTCATTTGCGTCTAATAACAATTAAAAATAACCTTTAACATTTCAATGAGTAGCATTTGCTAATGAGCTTGATAGCATTTCAAAAGTTACATAACCTGTTGTCTTATCTTCGAGTCTAATAATACACTCTTCACCCTTGCTAATAACTTTAAGGGTCCCTTCCCAATCCCATTTATTAACGTTCCACTCATCAGCCCTGAAATTAACTTTAGACAAATAAACATTCATCTAAAAGATATGAAAACAATTTCAACAATTCATATTACGTGTTACAGCTGATATTTTGAAGAAAATATATGAAATATGGTATTCAATTAAGCCAGTCACCCAAATTATTCATTTTTTACTGAGCTATTAGTGAAACTTTCAAATATTAGTGGCAATCTCACTTAGATTTATTAAAGGCATGTCAAAACTGTACATCTTATTCATTAGCAAACTCGTTAATGTTTAACATAGTTCAATACACAGGAGCTGTATTTTGTACATGGACCAAATGTAACTCACTGCCTTACAAAAATGTAATTCAGCCTCTGTGAAATAGGAAAGTAAGTTCTCAAACCATAATTGTTACTATCACATAAAAGCCATCATACTTTTAACTCTATAGTGCTTTTAACAATGATTAATCTAGGATTTCTAGATAATGTAGTACAAATAGAAGAATTATTAACTAGTAGTTAAATATTAGGCTGCTGGAATACCAAGTTTCAAAGTTGGATTTTGGCTAGGAATGCTAAAATTTCAGATTTTGTAGAACTGAAATTTTAAGGTTTAATTATTGGAAATTTAAGATTAGGATTTCTGGGCTTAATATGCTGAAAGTTAGGATTTGAAATGGCTAGAATGTAGATTAGGTTTGCTGGAATTTAGTAAGCAACACAAAGATTGAAGGTAGGAAATTGGAGTGATAGGGTCTAAAAATCACTCTTAGAAGAAAGCATCATACCTTCTAATTGAAAACTCAAGTGTGTAGGAAAAGGTTCTTAGAACCCTTATTCTAGTAGGAAAAGGTTCCTAACAAATTTAAATCCTATTCTAATAAAAATTCTATAAGTCCTAAACAACCAGGATAACATATGTAAAATAGAAGAACATATTAACTTACTACTACTTCCTATCTAATAAAGAATCCTAATATAATTTAAATTTCAGCCCTTTTCTTTTGTTGTCAACTCAATTCCCAATCTTCTTCCCACTAAATTAAGGCTTGTGGTTGACTAATTTTTCCTTTTTTTATTTCTTTTATATACTTTAAGTTCTTTTGCATCACTAGATTTATATAATTGTCCATTATCTTTGAAATGTAGAAAGATGCAAACCTAATTTCATGTTATCACTACAAAAAAAAAAACTATAACTTTAAATAACAAGATGTTTATAAAAAAATTTCTCAATAGAGAACAAACCACAAGTTATATACTAAATTATCATTTCCAATTGTCCAATGATAAAATTACGTCCTTCAATAGAAACTGAAATTTAAACTATGGTTGTAAACATTGCCTCTGACTAATCCACTCTTACTGACGGAGGAAATGTGAGATACAAAATATTAAGCAGGTTACTCTGAAACCTTCCCTAAAGCTGCTCATAGGGCCAGGAGGCAAAGTGAGAGAGTGCATGTATCTTAGCATTTGCAGTTTTGAAACCAGAGGAATTTGTTATAGCATTCAGACTGCAAGCACATTCTGCTTCTTTAGTAATATTCATCAGGGTAAAAAAAAAAAAAAATCAATATTCTAAATACATAAGGATCAATTTTATTGGGGTTCCATGTCACTCATGCAAAATATATCTCAACTTGACCACATTCTGGGGTGGCAAAGTTGAAAAAGAAATTGGACTGGTAACAGGTTGCAGATATTTAAAGTGATTTCAAGTCCTTAATTTAGCCTTCAAGGATTTGACTCAGAGAATTTATTGACCTTTCAACTTCGAGTCATGTGAAGTCGCTTATCAAAAGATTGTCAATATCTCAAGTTATATAGATGTTTCTGCTATTTGTTTTACTTAGACCATCTGAAGGTCCCCTGTCTTCATTCTTTATATCATTTAAGCTCCTAGCCAAATTCAGAAACTCATTCAAGCTAACACTGATAAAATGCAAAATCTTCCAAAGACAAAACCATCTCAGCAAACTTGTACTTGAATAGGATATAACATATTTCAGTTTTCACAGTAGGCCAATAAGAGAAGAAAAAAGGGATGTTATATCAAAGGTGTAGTTCAGAAATGAATTATGATGAATAACATGAAGAATTAGACAAGTTGAGCAAGAACCTGTAAGAAGCAGCACTTTTTCGTGGTGGTATCTGCAAAGTTAACAGATAAAATCAGATGTACGAGTAACTTCCCTGAACCAGGACAAATATCACTTTTAACTACATCCATAATAGTCAGTTGTGCATCATCTTATCATTGTCTTCAAGTAGATGTGTTATGAGAATGAAAGAAGTAACATAGAATCATCCAATTGAAGACAAAAGCAATTGCCTTGAAGTTCATGAAGGCATCACAATTTGAGGAGTACAAGCCCACGAAGGAATGCATTTAGTAACAGTAAGCACACATTTAATTCAAGCTCTATCATTACATCGGCAAGCATTAGTGATTTCTTTAAACAATTAACCAACCATATCAAAATCTACCCGAGCAGCGACTCAATGATTCCCATTTTAGACAAATAATGCCCAACTAAAGTCACTTTACTCAATTTGACATTAAGAAACCCCCACCAAACAGATACCAATCTATAATTAATATGAATTTCGAAAACATCCATGAACATAAGACTCCGCAAAAAAACCTATCAACCAATTCAATTTCAAAAGGTCCCCACATTGACATGACGTAGCTCACAGGTCACCTAATTTTACTACATATCGTAATAATAAGCATTTAGGTCACCTGCAGAAACATAATAACTTGTTTCAAGTTCCTAGATCCTCAAAAGGTAAATAGAAAATACAAACAAACAAAAATCAAAACAAGCAAACAAAATCATTTCACTGTACTGCAAAAGCAATTACCAAGTAAGCGTAGCATTCAGCAACTTGAAAGAGAAGAAGCTCAATGGCTTCTGTTTCTTCAGCGTCTTGATCATTTACTACCTCCTCTTCTTTCTCCATGACGATCCCCACAAGCCCAAATTACTTCCCTTCCTCAATTTCCTCCTAATAACGTAGATCCGTCCGATTAGATTACTTTTCGATCTCTGCGATTGCAAGTATGATCGAAGCTTTTCTATTGCCGTGTCTGTGCGTTGGAGGTGGGCTGTTAATCGGGCGGCTATTTAAGTATACGCTGCTTTCCCATCATCCGACGGTCAAAATAGAGTAAACACGAGAAGTTTGGTGCACTGCGGTTGTAGGTTAGCTGCCTGCTTGCTTGATGTCGGAAGAAAAGGAAGGATCAAATTTACACGAAAGTAGGAGAATATGCGATGGCACATCTTATTTTATCCATTTTCATTTGTTTTTCCTGTTTCTTTTGTAATTAGGCCAAAGAAAATGTCAAAGATTGAACATTTTAATTTGCATTTAAAATACTAACTACTTGACTTGAGTTGAGAAAATGAATTAATTATATTCTTGATTATACAAAAAAGACTAGTCTTTTTAACAACTCATGACCCATTATCACTATTCTTTTTCTTCTTCGAAAGGAACCATTCATCTATATTTTAATTTATATTATATTATCCCTGACAATGATCGACCATTAGTTTACCATAAGTGAATTAGAAGTATAATGATTATTGTTGAAATGATTTCATACATGAATAATCTAGTAGGCCTATATAAACTTTTCATATATAAATCCAAAATATTAAAAATCAATTCCAAAAGATAGTTAAGAACAACATCACTAGATTAATTAACGCTCAAACATGTTACTTGGCTTTGATATCCCTTTTGAACTAGAAAGATGAAGTTTAGCTCCTCGTAGCTTCTGAAAGGGAAAGAAATTTGTCTTCTTTTGATTCTTTAATGTCTCCATACCCTTTTTGGTCTTTTAAATGTCCTTTTATAGTGCAAAATTAAGGTTGCGTGTTTATATACGACCAGCTACACAAGCATATAAGTGATAGTGTATGTCAATTTGGCATAAATCATACAGTTATTGATAGATGCATAATTGATCATAATTTTACCTCATATTTGATGCGTTTTTACATGATATTTTATAATTTTGTTGTGTATTTGGTATACTTCAAGTGTTTATAGGTTATAATTGCTTCCATGAACTTAAAGGAGAATAATTCGGAGGAAAACGTGGCGTAAAACAGAAAATCAACAAGCTGAAAGCAGTGCTGGTCATGCACTTTCACGATTTTCAGGCGTTTTGGACATACACAGTCGTGTACCAGACTGTATAGGTCCCAAAAACCATGGTTTTTAATATAAAAAGACGTTTTAGGTGAGTAATGAAAGGAAGAGACTGAGGGGAGGTGATTTTCATATATGGAGATCGCCCAAAAGGGCTAATTTGGTCTAGAGAAGTAGAAAACATGAAGGAATCATCAATAAATTCATCAAAATACA
>JANKYE010000013.1:4603187-4615019 GCA_032467995.1 Erythroxylum dillonii
TGATTTAATAATTAAAAATATATTAAAATAAATAAATTATTATTATTAAATTACTTATTTTAATAAAATATAATAAAATTTGCTAATAATATATTAATAAATATTACATAATAGAATAAAATAAATGTAATTAATTAAAAATAATTTATCTTAATGTTTTTATCTAATATGTAATTATTATCATTAAATAAAAACTATATGCCATTAACAACCAAATAGTTTTATGCTTTTAAAAAAACGGAAACTAAAAGCTAAAAATTAAAAACCACAATAGAAAAACATAAATGGAGCTAAACACACATATTTGTTTAACTGATAACTTTGAACATATTCAAAGGTATTTCTAAATTTTATTTTTAAAAAAACTTGTATGATACTTGAAAAACCAAAAGGGGGTTAATTATTTTGTAAATTTTTCACAAATTTATTTGGCACTAACAAAATAAAATCAAACAAAACCAAAATAGTAAAAACACTAGAAATTTGGTAATACAGTTCGGCACACCTTGTCTACGTCTGCGGGGCCCTCACCCAGTTTAATCACTTTTACAAAAGTACAATAGATTTACCCAAGGCTTTATTGAGTTGGCACTACTCAACCCTTGATACTATCTCTCAACCTCACTTCCCGTGAAAGAATTTCACACCCAATAACACGACCGACTCGTGTTAACCTCAACAGAGGATTTTCTTAACCAACCCAATAGTACAACTACCTCGTACTAACTTCAACAGAGGATTTTCTCAATAGTATTTGATAATAAAGATAATTAAACGAACAACTCAAGTGATTAAAATAATAAGGACAAAATAATAATACACTTGAGAAAAAGAAGACAACTTCCCTATAGGTTCAGCTCCTTTGAAATAGATCAAAAAGTTGTTCACACAAAAATAGGTTGATTCATGCACATTCCAAAATTAAGTTGCAGCTGCCGTTGATACTACCCATATCGAATCTACCTCTGCCACACCACTGAAAAAATTCCAGCAACATTATCTTTAAGAAGATCTGGAAATATCAAAAGCTCACTCCCATACGAGATTTCCTTTAGCGCAACTTATCTCTCCAAAACCTTAAGCTAGTTAACACCCACACCTCCTTTTATAAAACCCACAGCATATAAAGACCAAAACACCCAACACACATAAGCTGCTTCTCTATGTTTACATGATAGTCATATAAGCAATAAGGCATTTAATGCTTCTTTGAATATGTGTGAAACGAATAATGGCAATAGGTCTAGGTCTTTTGCTTTTCAAGAGAGAATATTATATTCAACATAAATATTCAATGTAGATATATAAACGTGCACCAATACTCCAAAAACACTGCCACACAAAAACCTTCTTCAAAAGCTCCACACCCAACGTCACTTTAATGCCTGCACGTCCCTCCAAGTGCCACACGCACACCACTCATGTGTTATCACTCACTTATATTAGAAATTAACTTCCACTCTATCACCGCACACTTACGTTAAAAATAGACATCAATAGTAGATAGGAGATGTGCACAATCCTCCAAATGTTAAGAGTCCCGCTTAAAATAAAATTTTATCATAACTGAACCATTATCTAAATACCTTCTTTTGAAATGAAGTCAATATCTAACTAATATCTTATATGTTCAATTAATAAATAATGTCAAAATATATACCCTAACAATACTCATTGTATTATTACAAGAGGAACAATAGGGTGATAGAGGAGGTTCAATAACATCATATAATGGATTGTCAGAAGTAAATTATAGAAACAATTTACTTCCTATTATTAATATAATTAAATTTACAATGCATTTTTCTTAGATTTAATGTCTAAGTTTCATAAATGGATAGTCAAACATTAAGTACTGTGGTAAGTGAGCCTAGTAACTTCATACACACTATTAAAAGGAAATTTAGAGATACTATCCAAGGACATTCAAGTTAACATTCCATCCAATAGGCCTGGGATTTAAGGGAAATCTAAGTATAAGATCTAGACAATTACAAGTTTAAGCAATTAAAAGAAGAGCAATCCATAAGAGATAACTTGGTAAAGCTTGGAATTATTTACATAACTTGGTAAAGCTTGGAATGACTAATAATATCAAATAAATCTATGAATTTTCAATAACGCAACTATCGATCACTTGGTCTTTTCTTCGAAAGATGATTTCTATTTTACTTTTTTTTTATTCCACTAATAGAGCATGGTTGTAAAAGTAGACATTAAAATGGACCGATATGGATCATGATTTTCATAAAATTTATACTAAAGGATTTTATAGCAAGGGGTACATTGTTTTTATACCTTGCATTATCTTTATATTGTCTCATTTGCATGTGAGTTCATCGATTGCGTATTATCGGGTCTCTCTAAACCTCGCTTTATTATGAAATTTCAGACTGAGTGATGATAATAATGATGATTTGCTAGAGCATAAGAGAGTTCAAATATTACCTATAAAAAGCCACAATCTTATTAATCTTATGCTTGCTCATGTTGGGCAAAGCATTATAACCACATCAAGACAAATAAAATTAAAAAAGAACACATTAAATAGATAAGTTATGCAATTTCACTTCGGTGAGTCTTCAACGTTTACAGGAGACGTCAGCAGCGGACCGTAGCTTAGTTTAACACAGAGATTGTTGTCTTTAGCAGCCTAGCATAGTAGCCTGAGACCCCTTTACCGTACACCATTCTCGTCATCCAAATTGTTTTCACCAGATCAAAATCTAAAATTTAGCGAAACCCATAACCTGTCCGAGGTCACTCCTAAAACCCTAATACGCTCATTTCGATCTCACTCGCTATCAACAATGTATGGAGGTGGTAAGTGAACAAATCTCCACAATGCCTTTTGTACAAATTCAATTCTTAATCCTAAAAAATTCAATTCTTGCGTGTGTTTCTGTGAACAACAGACGAAGTATCAGCTATAGTAATTGACCTGGGTTCTCACACTTGCAAGGCCGGTTATGCCGGGGAGGATTCTCCTAAGGCAGTTTTCCCTTCGGTCAGTCTCCCTCTCTGTGTCTAATGTTTCTGTTTCTTTCTATGTTTTAAGTGTCAATTTTTGAACTTTCATTCGTGTTGTAATTTCCCTCTTAAACTTTTTTAATAAAGGTTGTGGGGTCAATCGATACAATGGAAGTTGATGAGCCTGCGAATAACGAGAAGGATGCTAAGAATGATGCCAAGGATTCTGACAAGCCTAAGCTAAACCGCAAACTATTTGTGGGATCACAGTCCTTAGGATTTCGCCGCGATCATATGGAGGTTCGCTATTTCTAAATTTTTTGTCGTTTTTTTTTTCCTTAACTTCATCTCAATGTGAGACATTACAGTTTTGTTGTTTGGTCTGCTTTTTCATTAGGTACTGTCTCCTTTAAAGGATGGAGTTGTTGTTGACTGGGATATTGCTGATAGTATATGGGACCATGCTCTCAGGTAATTGTGAAGAGAAGAGCTAAGACTTGGTATTCAGTTTATGTTAATTTTATTTCTTCTCGAGTTATTATGTGTTTCTTGGTGATCAATTTGTTGTTATGTACGTTAGGACATGTCTACTAGTTGATCCTAAGGAGCATCCAATGCTACTTGCAGAACCCTCAACCAACATTCAGCAACAGAGAGAAAGGTGATTTTGTTGCCACATCCAACACTTTATTTTCCTTCTTTCATCATTAATTCCACTTAGCAGTATTTGTAGGATCTGTCATTCATTATGGTTATGATAGAGGTGTGAAGGAAGGATTAAACAGTATTATCATTCTGCTCTGTTATTTGCTAATGATGGTGATTGTCACATATATGACAGGACAGCCGAGATTATGTTTGAAAAGTACAATGTTCCTGCCTTATTCCTGGCCAAAAATGCTGTATTTCCCTAGTCCATCCTTTATCTATATCTCCAACTTGTATTATACTGATTATATAACTGATGATTATACTGATTATATAACTGATGACATACTTATTTTCCATGTCCTATCCTAACAACTTTTGATAATGGTTTGCTGTCACTAACACATTTAAAATCCCAGGTTCTCACATCTTTTGCGTCCGGACGCGCTACCTCACTAGTTGTTGATTGGTAGGATGTTTACCACCATTGTTTCTAGAGTTTATTGCTTTGTAGACAATGTAAAACCCTTAAAACTTTTAAAACCATTAATCTTTATTTATACACTCTTAAGTTTGTAATGTTATTGCCAGTGGTGGAGGATCAACAACAATTGCCCCTGTACACGATGGTTATGTCCTTCAAAAGGTACCTTTCTTCATCCGATCAAGAAAATATGTAAATTCCTGTTTTATATTATTTGAACTTTGGGATACATGGACTTATTGGTCAGTGTCAAAATTGGCAGTTTTTCCTCTCACTAATTTTCTTTTGTAGGCAGTGACTAGTACTCCTGTTGGAGGAGAATTTCTTACTGATTGCCTGATGAAAAGTTTAGAGAGCAAAGGTATAAAGGTGAGTGACCATTGATGAGCATATATACCTAGAGACTAGTTAAATGGGATATGATTTTCTTTGGAAGATGATCTTATACTTTTTATTTTAGATAAAACCCAGGTACTCTTTCAAGAGAAAAGAAATACGCCCAGGAGATTTTCAGGTATGCTCAAAACATATATATTTCTACTTGTGTTAAGCCAGATATGATTATCATCCCCTTTTCTTTGCCATTTTATTTGGAAGAAATTGTGAACTTTTACAAGTCATTATTTCCTCGTGGTAGATAACTTGATAGCATTTGTAGGAAAGATGGACAAATTTGAGCATTAGTACGTCATTTCCAACAGAGTATTCCTAAAATTTGACAAGATGATTTTGGTCAATATTAACCTGCATTCCCAGAGGAGCAAGTATTGCTTCTGTTCTGGTGATTCTCGTCCACTACTTTTTTTTCCTTCATATTTTTCTCCCTGTGGGATGTAGGACGAACGGAAGAGATACCAAATTAGTAGCTAGAACTTACAAAAAATTAGGAATTTTGGGCTGCTGAAATTTGCTGAGCTGGCTAGAATTTTTAGTTTGAGATCTGAATAAGTTCTTGCAATTTAAGTACAGGCTGTTGAAGATGCAGATTAAGGATGCTGGAAATTTTTAGTTACAATTGCTGGGATTTTAGGAGAGAACTCAATAATGAGTAGTTCTAGGATTCGCCTTTAGGATGTGAAACTAAGAATTACTCTTAGAATAAAACAACATTTCTTCTACTTGGAAATCCTAAGTTTGTAGAGAAAATTCATGCTTGTGTTTTTTCTTTGAAAGGTTGATTACATATAATAAAAAGGTATTCTCGGAACCTAATTCTAGTGGAATAAGAAAACCTACGAAACTTTAAAATATGAATAGGATCCTATTTAGTAAAGATTCTCGTTATTCCTTAATAAACTTGACCCAAAACTAATAAAGCCAAAATAAAGTAGAAATATTTTTCCTTTTTTATAAGGAAAACTAAGTAATAACTTTTGTCTTTATTTTGCATCATTCTCTCTAACTTGATGAGAATCAATCTCGACAACTAAATGATGTCAAGCATGTCTTCCCTTTTTTTTACCCCTACTACTGCCCTTGCTTCAAAGAGAATGTAATTCCTATGTAGTTTTTCCAACATGCCACCTCGTTACTTGTGGTGATATTCCAAACAAGCAGTGTACCATCTTCTGAGCATAGCTTCACATATTGGCCATTTATGGTAAAATTTGCTTTGACAGTTGTATTTTTAGATGGTTCCATAACAAACACATCGCTTCTCTACAACATAGTCATCAAGAACAGAAGTAGTGTTGCTTGTTGTAGTCAGAAGCATTAACTTGCCATCATTGTTGAATTTTGACTTTGCAAAGGCACTCACAGCTTCTCCTTTATTCATATGCTATGTTAATTTTGCATCTTCATTTAAATCTACTTCACCTTCATCACCCACTACAACAGTATCTGCATCAACTTGGTTAGTTGTTTACTCAACACCAAGAATATCATCAAGTTTTGAGCCAAGAAGTTCCGTAACCCTTAGTAGTTGCTGGTTAATCTTTTCAGCTCCCTGTGCTGTTATTTTAGCCTGTTGTCCTGTTGCTTCAGCCTGCTATTCTTGTGTTCTGATTTATTGTTCAGTTTTTTTCAGCTTGCTGTTTAAGTGTTTCTATTTGTTGTTCAGTAGTGTCACTTTATGGTGTGCCAAAGCATCCACTTCCTTGCACTTTTCTTCATCTTCTACTGTCTTATCTTCTCCCCTTATCAAACTCTTCATGTCTTGAAATACCTGAGCACCGTTTGCAAATAGGTTCAAAGGTTCTAATTGATCTTTTAATAAGAGCTGCCAACAGTCCCACCACACATAAAAGCACTTTCTTGGCAGTAGTATCTGTTGAATTCGAGGAATCAAGATGAATTTTCAGCAAATAATAATCACCATAGATTCTCTAATTACTGAAGATGCTCTGCCATTTGGCATGGAGATCACCAGCAAAGGAAAAGCCGCTGATAATATCTGTTTCTTCCATTCTTTTCTTGAGTGAATCTCGAAATCTTTCTCTAAATATGCTTACTATGTTTAACATCATTCCGTTTGCCCATATGAGGTTATTTAGGAGATTGTATAGCACATCTTGCTTTGAAGTTTTCATATTCATTTCCTGAACCTCAAAATTGTGGATCCTGATTTTCCAAATATGCTTTTCTACTTTTTGCTTCTTTGATGGAAGTAGTCCTATTGTTTCTCTTTCTGGACATATTTTTGTTTTCATTTAAAGACAATTCTTATGTGAAGTTATTCTCTGTACATCTCATCTTGACATTCCAAATTCATTTTCTTAACCTCACAGATAGTGGATCTGGATTTTCCAAATACAACTGAAAGCTACAAGCTCTACTCACAGGCATTCTACTTAGCTTAATGTTCCTCTTTCTAGAGATGAAATGTTGTACATATGTGCTGACGTCTGAACTTATCTGGATCCTGATCTTTTTCAATGTAGAGGGTAATAGCAAGTGATATCAAGGAATGCGTGTGTCGAGCCCCTGATACACCATATGATGGTATTTTTCCTTTTCTTTCATAATGTGGGGGCCTTTATAACTATGTTCTTAATAGTTGGACTGTACTGGGAAAAGTCAAACCAAAGGGACTAAATAGTATTATGGTGTTAAATAGCCTGATAATGCAGTCATTTCAATTGGTTTCTATAATTCTTGAAACAGTGTCAGTGCTGATTATGGCAAGTATTTTCAGCAATTCTGTCCAGAGTCATGACAATGCTGTAGTTTAAGGTCATATCACGGAGACCTGTAACTGCCTTTTAACATTTGAAGATTTTATTTTCCCATTGTGGCATTATAGTTTTGCTAGTGCTTCTGCAGCTTTTACTGTGTTATGGGGGCCAATGTTTTGGACTTTTTTTTTCTGGTTTTATCATTTTGTCAGGCATAAACCGAAATTTTGTATTTACCAAAATTATGGTCCTTCTCAATATGTCATGCTGGGAGAAAAGTGTGAAGTTTAATGCCATCTTTACTTGCCTGAAATGATTTGATGTCCTAGAGCTTTTTGAACACAGGCTTACGCCCAATGACAAATTCAAGTAAATAGTATGAGACAGATTGTTTACCATTTTCTAATACGTGAGAGAGTGAGATGATTGACTTCTAGTAATTTTGATAACTATTTTTATATCACATGATTTAAGCCTGTTCCCAATTTACTTGGCCGATTGGTCTCTATCAGCATTATATGATAAATGGAATTATGAGGTTTTAGGAACATAGTTCAAAGCGGATTTATTATTTCCCCTCTGGGGGAAAACAAAATTTCTAAGCAAGATAGCTTGGCTTTCTTAAAACTGTGATTTGAATTTCAGCAAATTTGTATGCAAAGGGGTTAATTGATACCCTTGGCAAATTATGATGAATCACTCTTCTGCTTTGCTGAATATAACAATTATGTGCTCTTGGTTCATGGTGTTGATTGTGTCATGGATGCTGCGCATAAAACCTTTGAAATGTTCTTTACACTTTGATGCTTCAAGTACATAATGTTTCTACTCTTTTATAACACATCTCTGTATCTCAACTACAAAATTACAGAAGCGGCGTACTCAAATATTCCAATGACTTCATATGAGCTTCCTGATGGGCAGTAAGCTCCTTACAATTCGATGTACCTCAGTTTGATATATTATGGTTAGCTTTTCAACTGCATTGCTTCTGTTTGTCATTTGAATTCTCATTTGCATATCCAAATGCTAATCAGGACTATCGAAATAGGAGCTGATAAATTCAAGATTCCAGATGTTTTATTCAACCCATCTCTGGTTCAGGTTTGTGGCTTACTTATTTTAACCTACATTTATTAGAAAATCTGACATGTAATCCAGAATTGTTTTTGACTAACTCATAAGCTTTTCTGCGGATGGTCAATCAAGAATCGAACCCTAAGAAGTAAGCTGAAGTATGCATAATCTCTTCTGTTAGTGAGTGATGGGGAATATTTCTGAATATGCTTGTACATGAATTCAGAGGTTTTTATGGTTATCTGTTTCCTAACTTGGAAGCTCCACGGGTTTTAAGTTGTAACATGCTCATGTAATTGCAAAGAAGCTTTGAATGTTACTATGAATCATCAATCCCTGATGTTTAGTGCTACCTTTGTTTGAGTTTACTCACTGAATCTAAAATACTTTTAAATGATCTGCTAATTGTGAATTCACATTTATTCACTGAATTTTTGAAATGTTTATGTTGGGAAGTTTTCTTTAAGCATCTTTTGGCTATGCTTCTTCTGAATCTGTATGTCAGACAATTCCCGGAATGGAGAATTTTGCGGAGATCACTTCATACATCCGTGGTTTGCCACAAATGGTAAAAATTTATCTGTATAATTTGTTCCTTTCTTGGACATAAAAGTAATTGGGTTTCTCCTCTCCAACTTCCATTTACTATCTTTTTATTCCTTTTGCAGGTTTTGGAAAGCATTAACAAGTGTGATGTGGACATTCGGAGAGAACTGTTTAGCAGTATACTGGTAACTCATTGTGGTTTCCGTTTTTCCTTCCCTTTAATTTCTGAATTCTTACATGGTGGACAACTATTTATGCAAACTTCTCAACATTTTGCCCCTCTTCCCTTCAACACCCCCCTCTTTTTATCTGAAGTACTACATATCACTATTGTTGATTAAGTGTCTCAATTAATTTTTCAGATTAAAATAAGTGGTATTTATTTTTTTCGTAATAGTTGCCTTTCAGCCAAAGATGCCAAAAAGACTTCCCTTTTAAAATTCCATGCAGTAAGTGTATGGTGAAAGATAATCCTGTTACCAACTACAATCTGGAAAGGAAGGATCTACATAAGCACCTTGGCAAATCATAAATACCGGGAGTTCTTAGGATGCCTGGATCTCTTGCCTTAATTGTTTCAAGCATTCGGATATTCTGTTTGTGTTCAGATGGTGCTTTGTGGGGTGCTTATGGTTTACACAATCATGATTGCTAAATTACTGGGTTTGGCTTCTGCAATGATTTGATCCTTTTCTTCTCATCTTTGTTACAGCTTGCTGGTGGTACAGCATCAATGCAACAGTTGAAGGAGCGGCTAGAGAAAGATTTGTTTGAAGTACAATACTTTTATTCCTCCTCCTTTTGTTGTCTATAAATATTATCGTTACATGATCAATATGCTCCTATGTTTGCATCTTGACCAATTCCACGCTATATGGTTGTCAGTATTGATGGTTTTATTAGCTCCTGAAGGAAGCTTGCACATTATTGATACTGTCTGTCTTGTCTCCTATGTGTAGCATTCCGACCTTTAACTAACTTTTAATGCCACTAGCTAGGTACATATATGACTCAAAAATGAAATACTTCTCATGTGTAAGGAAACATGTGCTTACTATTTTGTTGCATCCATATAAGTACAAAAATATGTCTGCTTAGCAAATGTGCTTGTGCAATGATATGGAAGTCTCTTCACTTGCGTTATAATACATGGTGATTCAACCATTTGAAGGAATCACCTCAAGCTGCTAGAGTCAAAGTGCTGGCCAGTGGAAATGCAATTGAAAGGAGATTCAGGTTTTTGTCTTCTTTCTCCCCCTCTCCTGGCTCTCATTCTAGAAACTCATCACTTGGTATGATTTGTTTTCTCAACAACAGTTTAATGCCACATTTGAGCAAAAACCATAGTTATATGCTGTCCACTTTTATCGAAAGTTTGGAGCATGGCTTTGTTGTAGATGATATTAATTGTTAGAAATTTTGGTGAACTAGGACATGAATCTCTTAAGGTAAAAAGACGTCTGAGCTTCTGCATCTGACACATACTGTTTCCTGATCATGCTTTTTATTGCATTCTTTACTGTAATCACCTCTAAATGTCTTAACTAAAGTGCGTCAATATAGTTAAAATCAACTCGAAATACAGCTAGACGCATTGCATGTGTGAATGTTAGTACAAACACCAAGCTAATACCTGTATCTAGAAATGTGCCTACTGTTTTCTTTACTGTTTCATATCATCGCCTAACATATTTGTTCTGTAATTATGGAAGTGTTTGGATAGGAGGGAGCATATTGGCATCTCTTGGTTCCTTTCAACAGATGTGGTTCTCCAGAACTGAGTAAGTTGGATTCGGGAATGTCTTTATAGCATGAGCTGTTTTGCTAACTCCTATAAGTGAAAAATGAAAAATCTTTTAAATAGGATTGGTTAAAACATGAGAAAGCAAGATATAACTCTGAAAATATCCGCATGGCAGATATGACGAGCATGGAGCTTCTTATGTACAAAGAAAATGCCCTTGACATGCCATGTGCTGAGGAGATGGCTGCAAAAATCAAATCGTCTCAGTTCAGTTGGATATGTTTATTGATTGTAAAGCCATCAAATCTCGTTAAATCATTCGCCTATTATACTTTGATGTAATTTGCCCCAACACTTGTTACCCAGTTCAGCTTAGGTTCTACATCAAGTTTCAGTACCTAGACCTCATATCCTAGGTTAGGATTACATTTATTCCGGAAGACATTTTTCATGACTTGCAGACTTGTGGTTTCTAACTTAACTAACCTGTAGCATCATCCATTCAGGATCATTGGTTATTTTGTGATTGTTGGGAAAAGAGAAAACCCCAGATGCTGTTATAAGGCGATTACCTTGTTGCGTGTAAAGATCAAAACAATTAGGGTTTATGATTTGGGAAATTTAGAAATAAAAGTTCAGCTAAGAAGACAGGGAGGAGAGAAAGAAGGTCAAGAATCTGTTATTCATTCCAAAAGTAAGTACAAGCTGCTTATTGGGTTCGACTTATAACATTCTAACATCGTCATTTCTCAGTTACATAAATTCATTAAGCCGAGCAATACGATTGAGAACTTCAGTCTGGCCATCTGTTTATGGATGGTAACTTGACAATATTACTAAAGGTAATCCTTAAGTTAGTGGTAGGATCTTTATCACTAACAATAGTGACATGCATATCAGAGTTTGTATACGTAAGTTACATATAACAATTGAGCTACTTTAGGAGCATTGTAAGGATGATTCAATGGAATAAGATGAGTGTACTTACGAAGATGATCCACTGCAGTCATGATCACTAAGGAGCCGTTTGGTTCTATTTTTGTTTTTCTATTGTTGTTTTTATTTCTGTTTCTTATTTTTAGTTTCTGTTTTTTCTTAAAAAAAAGGAAAACTTGTTTAGTTGAGATTTGCAATATAAAAACTGAAAACAAATACCTGTTTGGTTGAGATTTTTAATAAAAAATTAAAATAAAAATATGTTTGGTTTTATTATTATTATTATTAAGTTATTCTTATTATTATTAATT
>JANKYE010000013.1:4658254-4671080 GCA_032467995.1 Erythroxylum dillonii
GCCCTGCAACTGGGTTGGTGTCAAATGCAGCCCCAGGACCGACTGAGTTTCCAACCTCACTCTTGACGAATTTTTTCTCTCGGGTTGGATAGACCATGGACTCTTAGAGCTCCAATTCATCCAAAGGCTTTCATTTTTCATAAACAACTTAACTGGTTCCATTAATCCCTCTCTCACTCATCATCTAATTCTAAGAACTATGGATTTGACTTCTTGATGATTTTTTCAAGCAATGTGGGTCTCCTAGAACCATTTCTTTGCCTCCAACCAATTTTCAAGGAAGATTCCTGCTTCTTTGAGGTTTTGTGCTACTCTTTATAAATTTCACTTCCAATCAATATCTAAATATCTGCTGCTTGGCATTTGGGGGTTGAACGGGATCAAGTTGCTTGATTTATCTAATAGAATGTTCGAGGGTCAGGTTTCAACAGGTATTGAAATTTTGAACAACTTGTGTGATATTAATTTCAGCAAGAATCATTTTAGCAGGCAAGTTCCTGATGGGATTGGGAGTTGTATGTTGCTGAGAACTGTTGATTTTAGCATGAACTCATTTTTTGGGTATGTCCTAAACATAACGCATAGGCTTGGCTTGTCAAATCTTCTCAATCTGAGCAACAACTTGTTAACTAGCCAAGTCCCAAACTGGATTGGAGACATGAAAAGTGTTGAAATTTTGGGTTTATACCAAACGTTTGATGACTTCTTTTTTTAATTTCTTTGGTCCATCACCAAATAGGATAAATGTGACATGGACCTACAAAAAGTTAACGAAACAGGCAAACTGAGTTTTTCTTAAGAGGTTTAACAGAAATGGTTAGTCGAGGTTGTTTTTTTACGTTCAAAAAATCTTAGAATTCTTTTTGAACGAGTTAAAACAATAAGATTTAATTTGCCTTAAGGATACAACAACAAGGAGAAGGGAATTGTGTTTGAAATGGTAGGGAGAGAGAAAATACAGAAACAACCATCAAAACGCCCCTTGCATTACCAAAAGAAGTGGCTAATCTTTCAGACCTAACACCATATGATTTAGTAAGTAAATTATCTACTTTATGAGATATTCAACATGCTATTGACTTGATACTTGAATCTAATCTACCAAAGCTTCCAACTTATTGCTTAAATCCTATTGAGAATGAAGAGTTGAAGAGACATGTATATGAGAGGCTGAAAAGGGGATTTATTCAATAAAGTCTTAATATGTGTGCAATTCCAGTATTATTGACTCCTAAAAAAGTTCGAGTTGGCGAATATACATTGAAGTCGAGCAAAAAACAAGGTTAAAATAAGATATAGGTTTCCAGTCCCTTGCCTTGATGACTTGTTAGACATGTTGACTAGAGCTACTATCTTTACCAAGATATACTTAAGACGTGGCTATCATCCAATCAAAATTAGACCTGGGGATGAATGGAAAACAACTTTCAAGACTAAAGAAGGCCTTTATGAATGGTCGGTGATGCCATATGGACTTACAAATACAACTAGCACTTTTATGAAAGAGATGAACCAAGTGTTTCGGCCATTTATAAGCAGATTTTTGGTGGTATATTTTGATGATATATTAATATATAGCAAGATTATAGAAGACCACCTAGTACATCTTCAACAAGTCTTGACAGTTTTGAGGCAGTAGAAACTTTATATCAACTTGAAAAAGTGTTCTTTCATACAACCAAGTGTGATATTTTTTGGCTTTAGTGTATCCTACCGAGCAGTGGAGATGGATTCTGAGAAGATTAAGGCTATCCTTGATTGGCTTATGCCAAAAGATGCGCATGAGACACAGTTTTCATACCCTAGCAACACGCTACATATGATTTGTTCATAATTTCAGCACCATAGTGGCACCCATTACTGATTGTATGAAGAAATGACTGCTTACTTGGTCAAAGGCAGTAACTAAAGCCTTTGAAGAAATGAAGAAAAAGACGAACAAATCTCCTATTTTGCAACATCCAGATTTTTCAAAGGTATTTGACGTTGCTTGTGATGCATCTCATGTGAGAATTGGAAGCATACTCAGCCAAGAAGGACACCCAATTGCTTACTTCAGTAAGAAGTTAAGAGAAACAATGATATTCGATCTATAACAAGCAATTTTATGCAATAATACATTCGCATTACAATTGGTGTCATTATCTCTCATACAAAGAATTTATTCTCTATTCAAATCATAATCTCTTAAATACTTCAAATCCCAAGAACTTGAACAAAAGATGCACCTTATGGAGTGAACATATGAAACAATTTAACTTTATTATTAAACAATGGACAGGAGATAAGAATAAGGTAGTAGATGCATTGAATAGAAAGAGCCATCTGCTTAACATGACGGAAGTAAAGTTGTGGGGTTTGAAAAATTAAAAAAAGAATACGTTTCAAATCGAGATTTTGGAATAATTTATTCAAAAATTACAGCTAAAGAAAGGGGCAATCATTTCCCTTTCAATCACCATGACGACTACCTTTTTAGAGAAAATTGGCTTTACCTACCCAATACTTCCCCTCCATGTCACTTTGGAAGAGATAAACCATAGGAATGATTGAAGAGTACTTTCATTGACCCTCCTTGAAGTAGGAAGTGCCTAAGGTTATATGACAGTGTTTAACATGTCAATTAGTTAAAGGAAAGAAGCATAAATTTGGACTATAAACACCGCTACCCATGCTGTATAAACCATGGGAGGGCATATGTATGGATTTTGTCTTGGGAATTCCTAAACCTATAAAAGGCTATGATTCTTTGTTTGTTGCAGTGGATATCTTTTTAAAGATGAGTCACTTCATTCCATGTTTCAAGACTTATGACACCATCTGCATTGCTAAGATCTTCTAAAAAAGGTTGTATGTCTCCATGGATTACCTTTAACCATTGTCTCTAATCGTGAAGTAAGGTTTATGAGTTATTTTGGATAATTCTACAAAAAATATTGAACACTAAGCTTTAATTTTCAGGTTCTTTTCATCCCTAAACCGATGGACAAACAAAGGTGGTGAAAAGAAGCTTGATGAACTTCCAAAGATGCTTGGTCGGGGACAATGTTAATAATTGGGAACTAGTTCTTCCAATGGTAGAATTAGAATACAATAGTTCTATCAATAGGTTAAATAGTAAGAGTGCTAAGATAGTTTTGAAAATTCAACCAACTTGACTTATAAAAAACATGTGGATCAACATCGTCCATTGGTGGAATTTAAAGAAGGAGACATGGTGATGGTAAGAATTCATTCAGAGTGTTTTCCAAAAAAAAAAAAAAAAGAAAGAAACTTCATTCACAGAGTTCTGTACCTTATAAGATCCTCAAGAAGATAAGTACTAATGTTTATATTTTGGAACTATCAAGTGACATGGGAATTAGTCCTCTTTAATGTTACACAAACCTAACTATTTATCATAAATATGATGATACACAATCTCTTATTGCATATGTGAGACTTTTAGTCATTCCTCGTCTTAAAAAGGAGATAAAAGATGTTCTTGATGAATAAATTATAATGACAAGAAGTTCGTAGATGTGAGAATCTGTTCTAAGTAAGTATAGATATTGTATTAGATAAATATCAAACATAGGAGATAAATATCAGATATAGGATATGTATTAGGATCCCTAAAAATAAGGGATCCTATTAAGTGCCAATAAAGAGGGTACCTTGAAACCCTAAATTTCTGATAGTAGATATACTTCTTGTCAAGTGAAAGGGAAGATTAATTACTGGTAGCACTTGGATTTTATAGAGATGTCAAAACCTACCCGACCTGGCCCAATTTTGGCCCGGGTTAACCTGGCCACAGGCCGACCGGGCTGAGGCCAAGTTGACCATGGTCGAGTCAACTAGGCCACGGGCCAAGGTCGGGCCGGCCCAGCCCAGCCCATCCCATGATAAATGGTTAAGAGTTTATAAAAGAAATTGTTACAAAAGAACTTAAGAGGTCATAACAGAAATAAACAAGGACAAATTAATCAACTACAACCTTTAATTTGGTGAGATGAGGAGTAGGAGTTGATGTGACAACAAAGCCAATAAGGGTTGAGATTTAGTTATGCTAGGTTTTTCTTATTATATAGAAAGTAATAATAAGTTAGATATTATCCTAGTTGAATATAAGCTATCCTAGTTGTTTAGGACTTAAAAGTTATTTAAGAATATAGAATTCTTATTACAACAAGATTCAGTTTTTTGGAATATTTTAGTTAGGAACACCTCTTTACAACTAGAACAAGGGTTCTAATCACTTCTCTCTATACATGAGTGTATTTAGTAGTTCAATAGTAACAAGATGTTGAATTTTCTTTCTAAAAACTTGTGTTTTCAATTAGAAAGTGTGATGATGCTTTCTTCTAAGAGTGATTCTTAGGTCCTAGGAGTGATTTCTAGTTCCCTACTTTCCATCACTTGTTTACCATAATAACAACAACAACATCCTAATAGAAGTCCCACTGACACGAGGGGTCTAGAGAGGTCCAGAAGCATGCAACCTTAACCCCAACATATTTACTTCACTAAAATTCCAAGTCTTAACTTGAATTTTCAGCAACCAAAATCCTAAATTCTAGCCATATCAAACCTAAATTTCCAGACATATCAAATCCTAAAATTTCAGCTATTCCAAACTTGAAATTGCAAGACCCTTAGGTGAAATTCCAAAACTAAAACTCAAAATCTAGCAACCAAAATTTATAAATTTTGTGATTCTTAATCACTAGTTTGATATATCTTCTATTCTCCCACATTAATCCTACATCAATCTAATTGTTGTGTCTCTCGCACCCTAGCATAACCACTCGTTATTAGTATCTTTGAGTCTCTTCAAAGACTACTACTCCTAAAGGCAATGAGTAGAACCATACCTTCGTGGTAAAAGGGTCAACCTCCTCAAATTGGACAAATTATACATTTTAGTCCCTAAAATTTTAAAAACTTTGATTAACCCCCTAATATTACTTAATTGAATAATCTAGTTCGTATTTCAACAAATTATTAACTATTTTCCACAAAAAATACATAAAGGGTTAAACATGTAACATATATAACTCCAATTTAAGGAACTCATCTCCAATTACAACTGCATATTAAATTAATTTATTAAAGTCAATTTCTAAACTACAATTTGTAGTTCAAGGAAAAAATCATGTTATCTTCCATGTCACTCGAGCAAAACCTTGATATTTTTATATATTAGCTTAGTTTAACCAATTTTTCAATTTTTTTACACAATAATCTCCTCAAAGATGGTTAAATTATTCAATCTAAATAATGTCAGGGCCTAATTGAATTTTCAACAACTTTGGTTAGATTGGCTAAGCTTGATCAGAAGTAGCACATTTTTCATCGCTGAAGATTTATATATATAATTAAAAAAATTGTGTTCCAAGGATTCTATACCAAAAAAAAGAAAAGAAAAAAGAAAATTTATAGGAGCTCAAAAATACTTTATCTGGCTTAAGCCAACTAGATAAGGGATTTAGAAACGGAACACAAAAGGAATCACAGTCCCTAAAACAAATAATGTCGTCAATCTTTTGAAAGGAGTAATTGATTACTCAACCTCACATATGAATTTTAAAATTATGAATGGAGAATTTTGCAAAAATAAATGTAAATTTTCTTTTTTGGCTACTTTCATCTCTTCCTTTTGGTAAAATCTAAACAAATAAAGAAAAAGAAAAAAAAAAGAATACAAGTAGTGACACTCTCATTGGGCTATTAAAAGGAGACATAGAACAGAGATAATGGTACTCTTAGTAAGTTGATAAAAGGAAAGATAGAAGAAAGGTAATGGTGATCTCAATAGGCTACCATAAAGAAAGAGAAAAACTTGTAACACTCTCAATAAACTATTGGAAGAGAAGATAGAAGAGGGCTAATTGCACTATCTATAAGTTGTTAGAAGAGAAGACAGAAAAAGGCTTAATGATGTTAAAGAAGAAGAAACAAAGGATTTTATGTTTGAGAATTAGAACTTAACTCTAATATCATGTGAAATTGAAATTAAAGAGAATGGAAAAGAAGAGAATATACCCATTGCTTTAAAGTAGCTCAACTGTAAAGCCTATGACCATGGACACGGATCCTAAAATGTTTTGAGGGGAGCTATTGATTGGGTTTAACCCATTTATTTATTAACGGTAAGGCAGTACAATATTCAATAATAAGAAAATACAATTTCTCAATTAGTAATTGAACAACTTCATTATTGGAAACTAGACACTCCTAATTACTTCATTATTGGAAACTAAACAGTCCTACATTGGATACATAATATTTTTGTACTAAATATTGAATCTCTATAATCTTCGATGACCTTAATAAAATGTTATTGGAGATATAAGAAACTTTTTAATCCTGGGTGTCATCCTCCGAAAAAAAAACTAATATAGAACACTATCTCTCTCCTTAAGTGCTTTGCTTAAGTAATTCTCAATCCTAGGAAGTCTAGGCCTTGATCTATGTTTCATTTACTATTCACAAGCATGTTTCATTGTCTTTCGTTCTCATTTCTCTATAGAAATCCTTGGTGACAACCGTCACAGGAGTATCATTATTAATATGATGATGCGCTCTTTATGTATCAAAAATATGAGCATCATGAAAAAAGAAATAGGAGTAATGACAAGGTGTTACATAAGTTTTGGAAGTGACACATTTTTGCAATACGTTCACACGACAAAAGTTAACTAAAATCCCATAAAACATTTAGTATAAAAATCAAACCTTGCAATGGATCAGTTGGCTCTGGCAATTCAATCCAATCATAAGCCTTAACATGCATTGAACCATAAATAAGTTTGCTCAAAACGGTCATTCCAGGATGGTTATGAAGAGGTATGACTGAGGAAGGTGGCATGCAAAAAATTCCAATCTACACAACAATCAAGATATTGATCAAACTAACAAATCTCTAAACAGTTCCTAGTTTTGGAAGAAATTCATGAAACCATGCCTATTTCTATTTACCAAAGAGTGTGTTTGAAAATTTCCTTTGCATGACAATTTCCTTCGCCAGTTCTCATGAATTTGGTTACAAAAAATAAAGAAAGTTATAATATCAAAAGTGGGAGATTTTTTAGTGGTACAATTCCAAAGGATTCTTAAAGAAGGAATAATATATTCATTAAGTTTTCCTAAAATGTTTTCTCTTCTTATTAGAATAGAATGCAAGGAGAAAATTTTCAAAAGTGTAAAACTAGCTTCACTTGTTGATTACTTTGATAGACTAGTCCAAACTCCAATTTCTTGAACCTTTGAACTACAGAGAATATTAAGTGAATCGCCTGAAGATAGAGCTTACAGAGAAGCTTTCACACTCATGTAGATGCAGATATTTGATGGGGGGTGATAAAGTCTGATGTCTCCCATTACGCTCAAACATTGGACCTAACCAATTACGTACCGATTGTGCCTCCTGTTCGAGACCAACATCAGAGGGTTTCATTTTTTCTGAAAGAGAATTTTAAGCAGGGTTAAAAAAAATGCAACAATAATAGGAACACATAGGTTTTAATTCTTTCAAGAGTAAATAAATAAATTAAAATGTTGATTCATGAATGCTCTGCTCAAGCATTGAATAGCCTACCCACACACAAAATACTATTACTTCGGTAAAGAGTAATATTAAAATTTTCCCAGTGTATTGCATAATGTCTCTAAACAAGTGCTTCTTTTGGATGATGAAGAGTTGATCTCATAGAGACCATAGTAATCCTCCAAACATATTGGTGCCTTTAGAAATTTTAGTTTAAATCCTTGCAAATTTAAAGTAACATACTTACCAAACACACTAAACAGTGGACTCAATTTGGAATTAAAAATAACTTTAAGCTACTATTTCTAAGTATACTTTTACAAAAAGACCTCACGAATTCTATGACTTAGCTCACCACCAAATGACTATATTGATATTAATCCCTTCAAAGATAGTCTCATGGAAATATATATTATGAAAAATATAAGTCACAAGCACATTTTAGAATAATACATAATTATAGGATACTACAAAATAATGCAAAGTCTACCTTTGGAGTACACATGCAATAATCTCTCAACCCTTTATCCATTCCCAAAAGTATCCTAAAGGAAATTGACAAGAGGCTTATGGATTTCTTGTGGAACGGCTCAAACCAAGGCAGACGCAAGGCTAAGATCAATTGGGACAAAATTTGTAGACCTAAGCAACATTGGGGATTGGGCATCCATTCTGCAAGGATGAACCATAGGGTAAGTAAGGGGCAGAATTTGTGGTGGTTATGTTACAAAAAGGAGGATTTATGGTTTGTGTATCCATTAAGCACAAGAGTATCTGGATCCTACAGTCAAGGCAGAATATGTCAAGTACTCTCAAAGAAATTCTAGAAACTAGACAATGGATGCAGAGCCAGATGTTCCATAGGTTTGGAAATGGAGAAAGCACGTCTTTTTAGTATGATAATTGGCACTGTAAAGGTCCTTTATATAAGGTGGAGGAGGTACAGAGCTTGAAATTGGTGGTGAATCCAACTTCCAAAGTAAGTATGCTTATTCGAGATAATCAGTGGACATGGCCCTTCTACAATAGTAGGAGTGCCAGCTTCATAATATGGAAGAGTCGTCTCAATGTTAGGAAGGAGAGCAGGATGAAATTCTATGGCTAGCAAATAACTCAAGGAAGTTCAACACAAAAGCTTGTAAATCACTGTTACAGGCTACACAGAGCATTAAGGCAGGAGTGGGAAGAATTAGTATGGGATAGTGATCTTAACCCAGCTCACTCATTCATCTTATGAATGGGAATCAATGGAGGGTTGGTTACAAGGGATAAGATCAGGTTCTCCATTAGCAATCTGAATTGCGAGTTATGTAATGGAGAATTGGAAAATATGGAACACCTCATGATTAGATGTAGATATACCAGACAAGTCTGGGATCGGATGCAAAATATACTCACGTGGCCCGACCAACAGATTCTTGGAGTGAAACTATTGCATGGATGAGGAAAATTAGAGTGCATAATGCGGCTGATCTCAAAGCTATCAGGTTACGTTGGGCAGCCTTGGTGTACTACATATGGAAAGAGCGCAATTGCAGAGTATTTAAACAAGTAGAAGAAGCAGTGAGATGGTTTTTCAGGACATCTTCCTACGTTGCAGATTGGCCATGTTAGCCAGAGGAATAGCTGCAAATCCGACAAGTAGCATGAAGTGTAGATGAGGATTGGAGTAATATTAGACTAAGTGGTCTCGCAAGTTCCCTCGATCTCAAGATGTAGACAATTAATAGGAACCATAAATCTCTGTAATCTAGATTCTATGGATTATACTAGTTTTGTCCTCTAGATTGCATATATTTTCTTATAATGAAATCTATTAATTTTCGAAAAAAAATAGATAATAGTCCTATACGGCATGTAACGAAGTATACCTATAAAAGGAAATTGAGAGCATACATAGATAGGACACACATACACCTACGTATGTATGTTCCCATATATATACTTATACACACAGAGACATATACATAAACACTCAAAGAGTGAATGTGGAGAAAACCAGTAGAAAATTTCAAATAACGTGGTTCCAACAACAAGAGAATGATTATGATTCATGCAAATTCTCCATTTCAAAACTTTTCTAAAACATGGACCATAACAAAATAAGAGATTTCATTTCTCCCCTCAAGAACATTAAATTGGAAAAATCTTCTCACAAGAAGTTTTTGAACCCATTGGTTTTGCATAATTTCCAATCTAAAACCCCCAAAGGATATTCATTTCTAAATGGATACAACCACAATACAATGATTGTTATGAATAGCCCTAGTATATAACCAAGCCACTATGGAAGGTACAACCTTACACATTCTACATGCAATTCATTCTTACGAATTTCTTTTGGAATAGGTTTCAAAAGCCATATCCAACTCAACCTCTAGGAAAGTGGATACACTACTATAGAAGTAGGATTGTAACAAGTGACTAGATATTGATAAAATAACACAGCAACGAGCTTAACTCGTTATATAATTAACAAAGGCCCAAGTTCACATCCACAAAGTTTGTGCATATCCATAGATGGCAAGCTAATTAATTTGAAAACAACTATTTTCCAATTCCAACACCTAGGCTAAGATATTACGTTCTTCCTACAACATCATATAAACATTAAGGCTAGACTAGAACCATTATTTAAGAAATCCCTCAAAGCTCATACTCAAGATCTGGAACACAAGCAAAGAAGTTTTTTTAGACAAATAAGCATTTCAAAAGCAAACCATTAATACAAAACTCACCACCATTTTCCTTTTTAAGCTTGCCCCCTACCTATAGAATCTAAAGGAAAATAAAACAATTGTAGATTGTAGCAACAGAACCAAATTCGTAATTTTTCTTCTCTTTTCAAGATTGAATGAGATAGTGTGATTAATCAGGGTACTCAAAGACAAGTTTGCATAGAACATTAACAAATCTTTTCTTGCTCTTACAAAAGTGAAAACTAAATAGTAAGCAAAGTTTTCCGCAGGGATATCAAGCATTTAGGTAGAAAGCGTCAATAAATATCAACCATGATCAGCAAAGCAGAGTGGATTCATATCCAAAACAAGAGCAAACAGTAAGGAATATGAGGAGAGCAAAAGAAAATTACCCAGCATATTGCGAACTTTCTCCAAGGCTTCTTCGGAAACGGGCCCGTTGGGCGAGAAGGAAGCTTTGCAAGTATTGTAGAGTCTCTGTATATAGTAAGGCATGATAGAATGCAGAATAAAACACTATAAGGGACTAGAAAGAAACGACCCAAAGGCAAATTTGTCCTCTTTTCTATTTTAATTTCAAGAAAGAATCAATCTCTTTCTAGTGGAATAACTACAGCAAATGGGACTCTGTAACGCTTGGAACTTTTTCAACCAATCACAGGTTCGATAACAGATCTTCATGGCACTGCTTCAGCAACCTCATATCTGTCTCTCCCTAGTTTAGACAGGTACAACAAATTGAAATAACAAGCGGATAGCTAGTCAGAGAAGAGGGCAAGATAATCTGGTTGGCGGAAGACGGCGTAGATAACATACCTGTGGTTGCGCACAGAGAATTGGCAGCGGTAGAGAGAGAGAGACGAGGCCAGGTGGAAGAGAGAAGAAGCGAGTGAGAGGCGTCCAGTGGAAGAGAAAAGCAGCCCAAAGAACAGGAAGTTCCTGAACATGTTCGGGAAACTTATGTTCGGGAAAAGAAAAAAGAGAGTTTGTCAAAAATAGAGTTTAAATTAAAAGATAATTTAAATACTAATATTCGTATTAAAATTTAATTTAATTTTGTTAAATTGACGTCTTCCTTTGCTTTCCTGATGCTTTATATTCGTCTCTAAAATTATGTCAAAGGCATCTTTGTTGACTTTGCTCCTAAAACTCTAGTTCTCTCTCTATATTCTTTCCACAGCAATCCATATAAAGGTTGCCAATGACAATACCGGATTACCTGTTGTTTTCTATGTTCATGGTGGTTGGTGGCTTCAAAGTCTTTAGGTCATCTTGCAAGAGAAGTCTCTGCCTTTGTCATTTCTTGTCAACTTTATGATTGCTTTGATAGTTGATAGAAATAACACCCGAGACTCTTCAAGCTATGGCAATATCATCATTTGTTTTCTCGTTAAAGATAGTGTTGGTGGGACTATTAGTTTATACCCTTGTAGCTAATCGGTTGGTTATAATTTAATGTGTGACATTATTATTTAATTAATAAAAAAGTTTTCTTTATCTTTGTATATTAAGTTAATTATATTTGACGTTTTAATATTAAATGTCAAAATCTTGGAATAATTATTGTGCAATTGAAACTATGTTGAGAACGTAATTATGATATTTAATTTATATTTATGTATTGTTCTTAAATGTTCATTGTAGTTTCATCAAGACGGGATATTATTAAAACAGTTAACACACATTATATTTTTTTATGAAGAAAGTAATTGATCTAATAAATTAAAGTATGAAGATACTTAAACTAATATGTGGGTGCTTATTAGAGAATAAATCACTGAACTGACCCTGAATATGAGAATCTCAAATGAAATATTACTTATGTGTCTATGAATTTTCTTATAATGATGATTGTATAATTGATCCTGAGACTTGAGATTGTTAAGGTATTTTGTATGGGAATTACTGTGTTTTACTACTTATAAACTATCAGTCGGTAGTATTTAGATGTAGTATGAACCATATAGAGATAGTTGAGTGATTAGTAGCTTTGCCTTCTGGCCTTATATTAGAACTAAATAATTACTACTGTGTTCCAGTTATTAAATGAAACATCATTTCTATTTCTTATTTAGATTTGAATGGATTTGTCTTTATTATTAAGAATAAGAGTTCTTTTTAAAAAGATGATGTTTTGTATAGATCTAAATTATTTACAAATGGTTTGTGTGAGGTCTCTCGTTGTTAAGGGGAAAGGCTATTTCGTCTTCACAAGTTTGATGGAGAACCCTAACTTGCATGTCATGGAGGATGATAGGGTGACCAAGAAGGTTAAACACCGAGATCTAGGTGTTGCTTCTCATGGATACAAGGATAGTTTGATGGCTGGTGCTGTGATAGAATCGACCATGAAAGATGTTATGGCAGTTAAGAAGATTACGGTGGGGGAGGGTGATGTTCTGATTGATATAATGGATCATATTCCAAAAGTTACTTTATCCATGGCACTCAAAAACAAGATTAATAGAAATCGGGAGAATGTTGTGATTGTTCGTCTTCTTGGGAGGGACATTGGTTACAAGTTGCTATGTTCTAGACTTGGTGCAATTTGGAACTTAGTTGAGGCTAAAACTCTTGATGTGGGTAGAGTTTTTTT
>JANKYE010000013.1:4690271-4702139 GCA_032467995.1 Erythroxylum dillonii
TTAGCTAAGGCTTTTATAACGTAGCCAAATATTTTTAGCAATTTTTCTAATGGTCCAACATTATATAGTTAATATGTTTGAATATCCTAGTTTAATGGTAATTGATAATGTGCTTGCCGGGGGCACATTTATATAAGCTTTTCTTGCAAATTTTGAGGTCCTTAGGCTTCTTTTCTCTTCTAAAAACATACACCATCAAATTGGAGATTGAGAACTTAGAAGAATTCCAAAACGCAGACTCGTTAAGCGAAGACAACATTCACCGGTGGTATTTTGTTTTCTTCCACATTTAATTTATATGTTGTTCTAATGCATATATTGTTAAATATATATGTTAGAGTTGGCTAAATTTTGGTATCAAAGCTTGTTAACCTTTTCATTGTTGGAGTTTTTGGAGAATTTCAAATTTTGGAAAATTTTTCATATTTGAAAATTTTCAATCTAGAATTGTTTGTAGACATTTTTCTTTCAATTAAAGGTAGAGATCTTCTATTAAGTGTTTTGGAAATGCATCCACATTTTGAAATTAATTTTTGTAGTTTTTGCTAGTCTTGTTTTGTTGAGTATCCGACAGGTCACGAACCGGGTTAAAATGACTTGGCTGGAGGTTGAAGAAGACCCATTTGTTTAAATGTTTTATATGTTGTTTTAATAACTAATAAGATGCTGATAGTTTTGTGATACTGTACATTTTGTGTATTATTTTAATAAAAAACCAAATGTTGGCTCGAACTTGTGCCTATGGCGGACCCCTGCCAAATGAGACTTATGTTTGTATATGTAATGTGTTGATATTATATTTATATAAATGTTCCACATGTAGCAGATTATCACATGCATCATGAATAAAATTTTAGATAAGGTGTTTTAGTGATTGATTATTAGGGCTTAGCCACAACAACCCTAATTATATAAAATTATATATTTTTAAATAATCACGTAAAGTATTGAGAGATTTAATTATAGTTAATTATTTTATTATAATAAATTTTATTCCACAAGAATTTTTATTATATTTGAATAATTAATTAGGATAAAATATCAAATTATTTTTTAATTTTTCCCATAGATATTAGAAATTAGTGTAAAATTCGATAGTTTTATCATAAAGTTTAGCATAAATATGTTTTAATTAAAAATTTAGCTCATAAATATTTTTTATGTCATTTGATTTATGTCTTTTAAGATATGTTTTATATTGGTAACATATATATATAGTTTGTTACCCTCAATTTATTAATAAGTAGCATATATGTTTAAATTATGCAGCTATTCAAATTGTTAGTTTCTCTGATACAAGTTGTGAAATTCCTAAATTGAGGGGGTGAAAACTCTAAGATTTGGAAGGAGAGAATTCTTCTTCATTTGAAGTGGATGGACATTGATTATAATATCTGGAAGGAAGAACTACTTAAGGTAATGGAGGCCAGCATTATAGCTAAAATAACTCTTTATGAACATTAGGGGTAATCTAATTGCCTAAGTGTGATGTTCACTAAAACCAAAATTTATGCTAGCATTTGTAGTTTTGTACAATAGCATGACAATGTTCTTGCTCTACTAAAAGTTATTGATGAGAAATTCAAACTTCAAACAAAGCACTTGCAAGCACCCTGATTATGAATTTTTCATATATAAGGCTCAATAGTGTCCGAGATGTGCATGAGCACTTCTTGAAGATGAGGGACATTGCAGCTTAGTTAAAGAAACTAAAGGTTGAGATTTCTGATTCTTTCTTCATTCTTTACATTTTGAACACCCTTCCCCTACCATACGAACCCTTTAAAATCTCTTATAATACACATAATTATAAGTGGTTAATAAATGAATTAATGACCATGTGTGTTCAAGAGGAAGGGAGATTGTCGATGGAAAAGGGAGAGAGTTCACATATGGTTATTCAAGGAAAGAAGAAAAATCAAACCAACCTAAAGGGAAAATGTCAAATACTTACCCAAGCTAACATTAAGACGGAATCCAAATGCTTTCTATGTAAGAAAAAAGGAAACATGAAGAATGATAGTGTCAAGCATAAGGAATGACTTGAAAAGAAAGGTAATATAATCTTACTAGATTGTTTTGAATCTAATATGGTTGAAGTTTGTCATAACACATGGTGAATTGTACATTATTTAATAGTCTTTTCCATTTTAATATACAAAACAATACTGGTTATAATGCAACACATGTTCATGCTGGAACAAAATATTGTGTCATGAATGAAAATTCCCCTATGTGGTGGTTCTAGAGATTTAGGATATATCCCTATAGAAAGGATTAAAAGATTGGTGAATGCAGAGTACTTAGTACTTTGTATTTTGTTAAATTTGAAACTTGTATGCATTGTAAAAAGGAAAAGCAAACTAAAAAATTAAAGAAAGGTTCCAAGAGAAGTTTAGACATATTAGAAATCATATAGACAGATACTTGTAGTCTAAATATGGACTCATATGGTCAAAAATACTTGATATCATTTACTGATGACTGCTTACGATATATGTATCTTTACTTGCTTCATAACAAGAATGAAGCACTAGCTAATTTCAAAATATTCAAAGCTGAAGAAGAGAAATAATGCGGTAAACAAATGAAGACTATGAGATCTGATAGAGGTGGAGAATATTATGGTAGATATACTGAAGGTGGAAAATCACCCGATCCATTCGCAAAATATCTTCAAAAAAATGAGATAGTACCCAATACACTATGCCCGGATCTTCAAACCATAATGGTTTGGCAGAATGAAGAAACTGACCATTATTGGACATGGTACAAAGCATGCTAAGTAGCTCAAAACTTTCTAAGTCCTTGTGGACTGAAGCACTTAAAATGACTATGTATATATTAAATCGGGTACTGACCAAGGCTGCTCCAAAGATGCCATTTAAGCCATTTAAAGATTGGAAACTGAGTTTGTGACATATACATATTTGGAAATGTTCATCTGAAATAAGAATTTATAATTCACAAAAGAAGCAATTAGACCTAAGGACTATAAGTAGGTATTTCATTGGACATGTAGAAAGGTTTAAAGGATATAGGTTCTATTGTCCATCACATCACACTAGAATTATGGATTCAAGAAATGAAAAATTTCTTGAGAATGACTTGATTAGTGGGAGGGATCAATTTCAAGATATAATTTCATATGAATACTCAACCTTCTACCTCAAACAATAAGGTGATTTTCATTCACAACAATACCCAAGTTTAACAACTAATTGTTGAAATTTAGTTCACAACGATTCCCAAGTTCAAATCGACGTTGTACAACTAATTGTTGTAATTTAATAGACTACTGTAAACATAAATGACAATTAGAATTCCACAAGTTGTTGATAATCTAGTAGATTCATTTATTCAGAAATTACCTGAAAGCATTCAACAACCAGTTGAACAACATACTCTATAGGAGAATGTTAGTGCAACATTAATGAGATGTGGTAAAACAAGGAAATCAAATATTACTAGTGATTATGTTGTATATCTACAAAAATCTAAATATAATATAGGAGCCAAGAATGATCCTGAAACTTTTTCATAAGCCATAAGTTGTAATGAATCCAATTTATGGTACAATGCGATAAAGGAAAAAATGAATTCTATGAAGAATAACAATGTTTGGGATCTTGCTGAGTTGCCTAAAGGATAAAAACCTATATGTTGTAAATGGTTATTTAATACAAAAAAAGACTCATTAGGCAACATTAAGAGATACAAGGCAAGACTCATTACTAAAAGATTCACTTAAAAAGAAGGAATTGATTACATAAATACATTTTCTCTTATGTCTAAAAAAGATTCACTTCGTATAATTTTGGCACTGGTTGCTCACTTTGACATGGAATTGCATCAAATGGATGCGAAAACAACTTTCATAAGTGGTGACCTAGAGGAAGAGGTTTACATGAAATAATTAGAAGGTTTTTTCCTCTAATAATGGTGAGCATTTGGTTTCTAAGCTTAAAATATTCATATATGGATTGAAACAACATCTCACCATTGGTATTTGAAATTCCATGATATTATCTTATCATTTGGTTTTAAAGAAAATATCATGGATCAATGTATATACCAGAAGGTTAGTAAGAGTAAAATTTGTTTTCTTATATTATATGTGGATGACATAATACTTGAAACCAATGATAAGAGGTTTGTTACATGATGTAAAACAATTTCTCTTTATAAATTTTGAAATGAAAGATATGGGTGATGCGTCTTATGTCATTGGCATTAAGATCCACCAAGATAGATTTCATGTTATTTTGGGTTTGTCTCAAGAAATCTATATTAATAAAAGTTTATAGAGATTTTGGATGAAAGATTGTTCACCTAGTGTAGATCCCATTATGAAAGGGGATAGGTTCAATTTGGACCAACACTAAAAAAATGATTTTGAAAGGGAACAAATGAAAAACATTCTATATGCTTCTGTAGTCAAGACTATTATACAAGACCTAACGTTGCATTTGTTATTGGATGGCAAATATCAAAGTAATCCAGGATTAGATCATTGGATAACTACAAAGAAAGTAACGAGGTACCTTCAAAGGGACAAAGATTATATGCTTATGTAAAGACAAACCAACAATCTGGAGGTAATAGGATACTTAGATTCAGAATTTGCTGGGTGTATTGATTCACAAAAATTGACATTAAGATATATCTTCATATTTGGCCAAATTGCTATATCTAGGAAGAGTGCCAAGCAGTCTTTGACTGCTACTTCTACCATAGAAGTTGAGTTTGTTTTTTGTTTTGAGGCTACATCACATGGTATATGGCTAACAAGTTTCACATATGGACTTAGACTCGTGGATTCCATTTCTAGGCCATTGAGAATATATTGTGACATTTTCTTTGTTGTTTTTCTAGCTAAAAACAATAAGAGTAACAGTTAGAGTAAACAAATCGACATCAAGTTTTTATCTACAAAGGAACATGTTAAGGACAACAAAGTGGTCATTGAACACGTTAGCACTAAATTGATAATAGCTGATACTTTAACAAAAGGTATTCCACCAATTAAGTTTAAGGATTATGTTGTTAGAATGGGATTAAGTTCCATTATATAGTTTTCATTGTATGGACAATGTTGTTTTCGTGAAACTCTTATAATATTTTCTCATATTATGGTGAACATTATTGAATTTTGATAAAATTGATTATTTTGGACCTGAATTAAACATAGGGTTTATTCATTAAGTAATGTTACCACATTTGGGTTGATACAATTATAATATATTGTAATACATAGAAGATAATACTCAACCATTAGAGGACCTATCGCCATGATTTGTATATTGTACTTGGATTGGGTTATGATTTGATACCAAGTTAGACATGAGGACCAAGTAGTATAATGTGAGAACTTTTTCATATTCTTTGTAGTAATGGTACAATGTTATATAGTGAATAGGTATGAATATCTTGGTTTTTATGGTAAATGATAAAGTGCTCAATGGGAGCACATTTATATAGGGTTTTCTTGCAGATTTTGGGGTCCATAAGCTTCTTTTATCTTATGAAAACATACACCATCAAATTGAAAATTGAGAGTTTAGAAGAAATTCAAACTACAAACTCTTCAAGCAAAGACAACAATGGCTGGAGATATTTCTTTTTCTTCTACATTTATTTCATATGTTATTCTAATGTGTGTTATTGTTAGGGAGAGTACAACATCCATTATAGCCTGTGTAATGTTGGGAACCATGATTCAATCATTGATAGGGATGATACTAGTAAAGGACGAATACGAGAAAACTAAGAAGGTGAGAAATACAACTTAAACGAGACAAATAAGAAAATAAGAGAAAATGTGTTAAAGGTGAACAGATCGAATTCTCTTATAAAATTAATTAGAGTACAAAGTACTCCTAACATATATGTCTTATGTTCTATTTCCTAACAAATTAAAGCAACAAAAACTACACAAACATTTTTTAGATTTTTTAATAGTTTTTAAATAATTGCATAATAATATTTTATTTGCTCAAATTTTGACAAAGGTACCTGGTTGCACAAATTTTTTGAAGGAAATGATGCAAAATAAACAAACAAAAGAATATGAGAGCTTTGCCTTAACCAAGACATAATAATACAAGGAAATAGCAGAAATAAGAGTATCGAGGCAGAAGTAGTAGTCACATTGATGGATTTAGCATAATTGGATAGAGAGGCAATGATGGAGAACTATAGGCATGTGAAAGATAAGAAAAGAAACATACATCGTGTGATCCACCTTAAGGAAGCCTAGGATGTGATTTGCGTGGACATGAGCTTGCAAAAGGAGGCTTATAAGCTGAAATTGGATCAAATTTGAAGTCTGAATGTGCAAGGCAAGGGGCTAAATGAAATTCCCATATAAAAGGCCCAACATTCAACTCTAATGTTCCTAAAGATCCATTACAAGATGTTAGAGACCCAATAACAAGAGCTAGGGCCAAAGCAATAAAGCAAGCATTGAATTGTTTGATCCAAGACCTTCAAGAGATATAGCCCATGTTGTTGAGTCATATTTCATCTCATAAAGGTTCAATAGGCATTGTTTTACTCCTTGAAACACAACATGAAGTTTCCAACGGCCCACGTGGAGTCCATTGGGAGAACTCACTTAGAATACCACGTGATAACCATGTGCCACTTAAAAATAAGGAGAAGGACATGATCTATAAGGTCCAATATATTCAAATCATGTTTTAATTAGTTTCCTTTTTTGTTTTCCTTGAAATAAGGACATCTAGTCAACATCTTTCTAAGTTTATTTTATTTCCTTTTAGGGATTGATTTGTTTCCTTTTATTTAGTTTATTCTTTAGGACATTAAGTTAGGAAGTTTTTCTTATAAATAGGCACCCTCTATTACATTGAAAAGGGGATTTTTTCATTTAGAAATAATATTGAGTATTATTGAGAGCATTCTTGCTTTCTTTGTATTCTTTGAGAATACTTGAATTATTAAAGGAGTGGTCTTCCTTTGTGGCGTCCCAAGGTTAGAGTTCTAAGAGACAAGTTTTCTTAGGGCTCTTTCCATTGACCAACATTCTTCTAACCCCTTTTTCTTTGTGTCCTATTTCTATCTTTTCAATTTTGTTTCTTGTACTTCCGTGTGTGTTTGATTCTAGTCATTCCCGGGCATAGTTCCATCTTGTTGAAGGTTATCTAGGACAAGTTCCGATTCGATCTCGCATCATTTGGTATCAGAGCACTTTGGTTGTTAGATTTTAAATAATTATCCTTTTGTTGTTTATTTTCGTTTTTATTCTTTGTTCGTTTTTCATCCATTGTTTTCATTCACTTTTTATTTGAGTTTTTATGCCAAATAATAGGTGTTTCTTCAAGTTTAGAATCTCTTTGTTTCTTCAAGTTCAGAATCTTTTCTTTCTCCTTATTTTGGAATCTTTCAAATCCAAGCTGTTTAGAGCAAATTACACTAAATCGAAATTTGAGAGCGTCCAACTTCTAAAAATTGCTTTGCATTTTTTTGCTTCTATATTCATTTGTGTAAACTTCAAATTATCTATAAAAAAAGAAGTAGAAGTCAAAAAAAGGAGAAAAAGAAATTCATTAAAAAAGAGAAAAATAAATTCGTCATAAAGGAAGAAGAAAACAATCAGAGTGTCTGTTGCAATTTCTAGAGAAGTGGAGTCCAAGTTTGCTACTTTCTTAATTGCAATTAAATAAAGATAACATCTTTCCTATTACTTGAACTTGAATTGCAAGTACTTTCCTATCTTATATTGCTTGGAACTTGCTTACTTTCCTATTTGCTTCACTTTCTTATTTCAATTACTTTTTTGTTTTGCCTTTAGTTTCCTATTTTATTCTTGCCTCATTAATCTTTCTTTAGCTATAAGTTTGACTTTCCTTGAGGTAATCACTTCCTTAATTCATTCCTTATACTATTTTTCCTTTACTTGATTTCCAAGTTTCTCCACTTTTCTATCATTTTCTTTCCTAATACTCTTAGTGCTAAGTTCAACTTTCAGTTGTTGTATACCTGATCCATTAGCTATTGAGAAGCATTCTTGTATGTCTTCCCAAAGATCCTGTGCCGCCTTCGTATGTGAAATAGTTGAATGCAATGAAGGTTCAATGGTATTCATAATCCTGGTGACCAATAATGAATTGTTAGTCCACCGATCTTCAAGATCTGGAGACGTCTCATCTGGTTGCTTGATTGTTTTATCTATAAAACCAAATTTCTTTCTCGCTCTTAGCGTAGTCCATAAAGAACTATCCCATTCGTCATATTTTTCACCCTTCAATTGAATTTGTTTTATCAAACTTCCAGGAATATCACTCGTTGTAATATCATATGGCGTAATCGTCAACCTCTGTATCATTCCATCACTTTTGGATTCTCTAGCCCTGATAGTGAAAAAGTTGATGACCTATAAAGGCTCTGATACCATGTCGCAAACAATTTAGAGATGGTTGAAAGGTGATGTCTTTCCATTGAGCCTACAAGAAATAATATATATAAATTACAAGAATTAAGAAATCTGTCCCCTTTATTATATCTACCTAAATAAGACTAATCTTTAACTAATTACATGTGCCTACCAAAAATAATATAGAAAATATAGTAATGTGAATAGCTCATGAGAAGGGTAAAAGAGAGAAGGCAAAGCAAAGAACAACTTAGGAAAGGTCTTTAATCATTTTTCTCCAAAATTAACAACAACAAAAAAGAAGAAAGTACCTACAAATTCGGTATTTACTTTATTTGGTAGAGAAAAAGTGTGGATTTTATAATGTGTGGATTTAATAGATAGTGCATTGGAGACTATATGAAAGCAAGCTTATGAAGCACAACAATATTAGAAACTGGGAGTGGAAACTAATACTACTGTCTTCTGATTATTATTATTCTCAGTCACTCTGTCTATTATATGGATATTCATGGGAAATTTTATTGTTTTAATTAGACAAGACCCTTTAATTTCCTGTGGGGTAGGAAAGTTTTTAGCTTGCCTAACTATGGAACTTTTGGTCATGTGATTCTTTAGCCACTTTCTAGATATTATCAGGTACAAAGAACGGTCATACCAATGCTTATAACCTTTGGTTTCACGCTTTGCATACATGTACCTCTAATAATAATGCATTGACAGTTGTCATTTACTTTGCATAATCATAATGCGTTGATAGTTGTTAGTTTATGGGCACCTGTAATTGTTGCAAGTTTAAATTGATATATATATATTTATGATAAGGATTTTTTTCTATTATGTGCAACTTTAAACCTGATTTTGTTATTCATTTAAAATTCTTGGTTTATAGGCCTCTCTATGTATCATTTTTCCCACCAACATGTTAGTATTTCAGCTTGAAGTACATTCATATGGGGCACTAGCATCAGTTGTAAGAAACCAATTTTAATTTATTAAAACTAAGTGAAACATACTGCTATCTCAGTTGGAGAAGAGACTTAAATCTTATAAACTCACTTAGCAAATAGTGTATCTGATCTCTGTAGCACTTTAAAGGTAATTCAATTGATATGATGCGCCTCCCTCCCCCTTTTCTTCCACAAATATAATTTTTAGATATCCATGTGTTCTACAATCTCGTATCAGTTGTTTAAGCATTCTTACTGGGAGCTAGAGATCGACTCGGGGAAGCAAATCATTTTAATTGATCATTTTGTTTTAATTTGGTGCAATTTTTATGTAATTTCTTTCTCCTTTATTACCGCCTTCATGATTTGGTTTTATTTGCATTTCAGTATTTGCTTTTTTCATTAACATTCCCATAGTTTTGTTGTAACGATTGCAAATTTGATCTC
The DNA here is from genome assembly GCA_032467995.1 of Erythroxylum dillonii. NCBI lineage: Eukaryota > Viridiplantae > Streptophyta > Magnoliopsida > Malpighiales > Erythroxylaceae > Erythroxylum > Erythroxylum dillonii. The sequence continues at coordinate 4,700,064 of JANKYE010000013.1, forward strand.
TTAAAGCAGTCCACAAACTCTTCGAGGAGTTTCCTAAGGCTTTTGTGAATGCTCTACATGTTCCACTTAACTGTTGGAGTTTTAAAATAATAGAAGATGAATAAGAAGAGATAAGATAAAGATTAAGGAATATGTAACACTCAAGTTATTTTATTATTAAACTTGGTTGCCTTATATAGGCAAAATACAAAAAACTAAAATAGATATTTCAGTCAACAAATTTGGCTTATAAGATAAGATTAAAGATAAACTAAGACCTATTCCAAAAGAATTTTAACAACTCTAAAATTTTGAATTAATTTTCAACATTTCCTCTTAATTAAAAATTTTAAGGATGGAGTACTTCTCTCCTAATGTAATGCACTTCTCATCTCCGTCTTCAAATTTGTTAATGCACATTATCATCAACTTATAGATATTAAAGCACATCTCTTTATGGTGCACTTCTCACCAACAAATCTAAAAAAGAGTTTCTTCTTGTGCTATGTTTGTTTCTTCTTCATTTTGAAATTTATAGTTTTTTTGTAAATGTCCAAACCTCTTATAGTTGAAACATTGTGGTTTTCCTTTGTGCCAACAATCCTTCTCTTTATGGCTGGGCTTCTTACAATTTGTACATTGGAGAATTTTACTTTTACCCTTTGAAGAGAAACTATTGACTATGTATGCTCCTTCGACCTTATCGCCATTTTCTCCATTGAAAATAGAAATTGGAATAGAGAAATTGTTTGATATCATTGCTAGGGTTGAAAACTCATATTTATCTAAAAAAGGGTTTCGCTACTCAATCCTCATAAGCCTAAACTAACTGGAGCTCTGATACCATATTGAAGTTTTTTTTAAAAAATAGAAGATGAATAAGATGAGATAAGATAAAGATTAAGGAATACATAACACTCAAGTTATTTTATTACTAAACTTGGTTGCCTTATATAGGCAAAATAAAAAAAACTAAAATAGATGTTTAAGCTAACAAATCTGGCTTAAAGATAAAAATTAAAGATAAACTAAGGTCTATTCAAAAATAATTTTAACAACTTTAAAATTTTGAATTAATTTTCAGCTTTAACAATAGGTAGGTTTTTTCTTCAATCTTTGTTGTTTATAATGGTTGATAGTCAATCCTACTTAGGTCCTTCAATTCTCATACTTTTCTTGTTCTTTTATCTGTTATGCTATTTCATTGGATCTGAAAAATGTACATCTTGTAGGACTCTTGGCAGCTCTTCTAATCGGGTTAGTGACATGTATTGTTCATTGTCATGCTTAAATTATTGTTAATTGATAAATTTAACGTTTCACTACCTTTTATTGTAGATTCCTACAGAAGTTTTTTCTTTGGTTTCATATGCATTTTCTATGTTGATAACTGACATTCATGTTTGTAATTCATTCACTGATCACATTGATACTAGTACTTCTTTGGAGGTGAAATATTTGAAGAATTAAATTGATTGGTTGAATAAGGTGAGATGAAACCAAAAGGTTGATAGATTTTAAATATGCAATTATGAGATGAAATAGGGAATACTTGAAACATGAGGATAAATGATAGAATTATATGTATAGAAGCTCAAAAGGTTGATTTTGAATGATGATTGATCCATATAGGTTTCCTTAAGAAATGAGACCATTGACTTGTGAAAATGTGTTGAGAAATATTTGATTTGAGGATATAGTGTTTGGATATGATATGGGTGGTATTAGATACAAGGAGTGAAAAACATTATGAATATGTGTGATGAGGAATTTGATAAGAAAGTGAGTGACTAGGATCATTGGAAGAAATTTGTTACGAGAATGTGTTATTTGGTAAATTCTTAAGTATGAATTTCGATGACGAAATTTTGTTTTAGAGGGGGAGAATTGTTGGACCCTGAACCTTTTCTTGGAGATTTGATTTATTAAAATGAAATGAAATGGGCGTTCTTGTATATGAATTGTATTATAGATGAATTTGTGCTTTAAGAAAAAAAAATTAATGAGAAAAGAAGTATTAGTTTTGATGACTTTGAGAATTGAGTAGATTTGTATATGTTATGAAATTTAGAGTGAATATTTCGAGTTAATGAAAGT
>JANKYE010000013.1:4702239-4712499 GCA_032467995.1 Erythroxylum dillonii
CAATTAAAGGTATAAATCTTCTATTAAGTATTTTAGAAATGTTTCTACATTTTAAAAAATTAGTTTTATGGTGTTTTGTTAGTCTAGTTTTGTTGGTATCCGACGGGTTGCAAACCGAATTGGTTTTACCCAGCTAGAGGTTAAAGAAGACGTTGCGAAACCGAATCAGTTTTACCCAACTGGAAGTTGAAGAAGACCTCTCACTAAACGATGTCGTTTTGGTTGTTTATTAAAGACAAATTATGTGCAGTGATGACATCGTTTTATCTGTTGTTTTAATAACCAATGAAACTAGATGATGCCGTTTTATTTGTTGTTATTGAGGATGGGACTCAAACCCGCGCCCTCATGGGAGGGCATGGTGAGCCTCAGCCATATGATCTTCAACTTATGTTATGTTATATTATATGTTGAAATTATATTTGTATAAATGTTCGACATGAAGTAGATTATCACATGACTATTATGTCTATATTTTACATTGTGAGCAGACTTTTAGTGAAAATGTTTTTGTGGTGACTTTGTAAGGCTTAGGCACGGCAACCCTAATTATATATAAATTATATATTTATTTATTTAATAACATAAAGTGTAGAGATTTTTAATTATAATTAATTATTTTAGTATAATAAATTTTATCCCACGAGGGTTTTTCTTATATTTGAATAATTAATTAAGTTGAAATATCAAATTATTTTTTAATTTACCCACAAGTATTAGAAATTGCTATATAATTTGATAGTTTTATCATAAAGTTTAGCATAAATCTATTTGAATTAAAATTTTAGCCCACAGTTAATTTTTATGTCATTTGATTTATGTCTTTTAATATATGTTTTACATTAGTAATACATATATGTAGTTTGTTAGCCTCAATTTATTGATAAGTAACATGTATGTTTAATTTATGCAGTTATTTAAACTGTTAGTTTCTTTAATATAAGTTGTGAAATTCTAGAATTAAGGGGTGAAAACTATAAGATTTGAAAGGGGAGAATTCTTCTTCATCTAAGGTGAATGAACATTGATTATGCTATTTGGAAGGACAAATCACCTAAGGTAACAGAGTCCAATACTATAACTAAAATCGCTCTTTATGAACGTTGGGAGTGATCTAATCACCTAAGTGTGATGTTTATTAAAACAAAAAATTTGTTGGCATTTATGGTTATGGTTCTGTAAAACAACATGACAATGTTCGTGCTCTGCTGAAGGTTGTTAATGAAAAATTCGAAACTTCAAACACAACACTTACAATAACCCTGATTATGAAGTTTTCATCTATAAAGTTCACCGATATCTAAGGTATACGTGAGCACATCATAAAGATGAGGGACATTGTCGCTCAGTTAAAGAAACTAGAGGTTAAAACGTCTAATTCTTTCCTCGTGCATTACATTTTAACCACCCTTCCACCACCATAAAAACCCTTTAAAATCTCTGATAATACACATAAGGATAAGTAGTCAATAAATGAATTAATGACCATGTCTGTCTAAAAAGAAGGAAGATTGTTGTTGGAACAAGAAGAGAGTTCGTAGAGTACACATCTAGTTGTTCAAGGAAAGAAGAAAAATCAAGTCAACTCAAAGGAAAAGGGTCAAATACCTACCTAAACTAACATTAAGAAGGAATCCAAGTGCTTCTTTAGCAAGAAAAAAGGGCACATGAACAAGGATAATGTCAAAGATAAGAAATGGCTTGAAAAGAAAGGAAATATAATCTCACTAGTTTGTTTTGAATCTAACATGGCTGAAGTTGATCATGATATGCGGTGGATTGATTCTAGTTGTACAATCCATATTACAAATGTGTTGCAGGATTTGCAAAATCCAAGGAAGCCAATGAGAAGTGAGCAGTATATCTTATTCGAAAATATTCACGTGAGGAGGCTATTAAGGATTGCAATTTAATTTTATATACTAGTTTTATTTTAAAATTAGAAAAGACATTTTACATTCCCAATCTCTAGGAAATTGATTTCAGTTTCAAGATTTGTACCATTTGGATATTCCTTTCATTTTTAAGACAAATCTTTAAAGTTAAATTATAAATTTGAATTTGTTAGGAATGGTACGTACATTATTTGATAGTCTTTTCAGTTTTAATTTACATGATAAGACTAGTTACAATGCAACATATGTTTAGTTGGAACAAAACGTTATGTCATGAATGAAAATTCCTTTACATTGTAGCATCAGAGATTAGGACGTATCTCTATAGAAAGGATTAAAAGATTGGTGACTAATAGAGTACTTAGTATTTTGGATTTTGCTGATTTTGAAACTTGTGTGGACTGTATAAAGGGAAAACATACCAACAAATCAAAGAAAGGTGCTATGAGACATTCAGACATATTAGAAATCATACATATGGATATTTGTAGTCCAGATATGGATTCGTATGGTCAAAAGCACTTCATCTCATTTATAGATGATTACTCACGATATATTTATCTATACTTGCTTCATAACAAGAATAAAGCACTGGATGCTTTCAAAATATTCAAAGTTGAAATAGAGAAATAATGCAGTAAGTAATTAAGATTGTGAGATCTGATAGAGGTGGGGAATATTATGGTATATATATACTAAAGGTGGGCAAGCACCTGGTCCATTTGCGAGGTATCTTCAAGAAAATAGGATAGTAGCCTAATACACTATGTTTGGATTTTCGAACTAGATTGGTGTGGAAGAAAGAAGAAATTGAACATTATTGGACACGATATGGAGCATACGAAGTAGCTCCAAACTTTTTAAGTCCTTGTGGACTGAAGCTCTTAAGACGACTGTTAAATCGGTACCAACTAAGGTTGTTCCCAAGACACCATTTAGATTATTTAAAGGTTGGAAATCAAGTTTACAACATATACATGTTCGGGGATGTCCATCTAAAATAAGATTTTATAATCCTTAAGAGAATAACTTAGATCTAATGACCATAAGTAGGGATTTCATTGGATATGCCAAAAGGTCTAAAGGATATAAGTTATGTTGTCCATCACATCACACTAGAATTGTGGAATTAAAAAATATAAAATTTCTTAAGAATGACTTAATTAGTGGGAGGGATTAATTTCAAGATATAGTTTCTGATAATGATCATATGGATACTTAACCTTTAACCTCAAACAGTAAGGTGATTGTCATTCTTAACAATCCTCAAGTTCAAATAGACATTGTACAAAAACTATTGAAATTCAACAACCTACTACAAACATTCACAAGCCATGAGGTATTGAGGTACCTCAAGGGACCACAGATTACAAGCTTATGTATAGACGAACCGATAAGTTGGAGATAATAGAGCCATATCGTGGAGTGCCAAGTAGTCTTTGAATACTACTTCCACCATAGAGGTTCAGTTTGTTTCTTATTTTAAGGCTACATCATATGATGTATGGCTAAAGAGTTTCATATATGGGCTTAGACTCAAGGATTCCATTAATAGGCAACTAGAAAAATATTATGACAATTCAACTGTTGTTTTTCTAATTAAAAACAATAAGAGTGATAGTCGGAGTAAATATATCTACATCAAGTTTTTATCTATAAGGGAACATGTTAAGGACAAAAAAATGGTTATTGAACATGCTAATACTTAATTAATGATAGTTGATCCTTTAACAAAAGTCATGCTACCAATGAAGTTCAAGGATCATGTCGTTAGAATGGGATTAAGTTCCATTATATAGCTTTCATTATATGGACAATGTTGTTTTCATAAAAACTCTTATAATATTTTCTCATATTATGATGTACATTATTAAATTTGAGAAAATTGATTATTTTGGACCAAGAATAAACAGAAGGTTTATTCATTAAGTAATGTTACCACATTCAAATTGATACAATTATATTATACTATAATATATGGAAGATAATGCTCAACCATTAAAGAGCCTATCGCTATGATTCATATATTATATTCGGAGCAAATTAGGATTTGATACCAAGTTGAACATATGGACCAAGTGAGAGAATGTGAGAACTTTTCATATTTTTGTTGTCATAAATGGTCCAACGTTATAAATTTAGTGGGTATGATTTCTTGGTTTTATGGTAACTCATAATTTGCTTGAAGAGAGCACATTCATTTATGCTTTTTTGCAGATTTTGGGATTCCCTAAGCTTCTTTTCTCTTCTAAAACATACACCATCAAATTGGAAATTAAGAGCTTAGAAGAATTACAAAACTGTAGACTCTTCAAGCAAAGGCAACAATGGCTGGAGGTATTTCATTTTTCTTCCGCATTTAGTTTATATGTTATTCTAACATATATTATTGTTGAATATATATGTTAAAATTGGCTTGCACGGATCGGTATCGATAAATATCAAGTATCTTTTTAGATAACATTTTAAAATTTGAAAATAGTTATTGAATTTTATAAAATTGTAAAATAGTTCCTTAATATATTATACGTATAATTTTTAATTTTACTACTATTATGTTTCAAAAATTTGTAATAATATAAATTTGATATAACAACTATCTCTTTATTACCATTAATGTTACTTTTCACATATTTCTCATTAAAAAATAATCACAATTAAATAAAAAAGATCTTTAATTATTAAATAAATAAAAAAAGAAAAATACAAAGTACTTAAAATTTTACAATTGGTTATATCAAAACATCATATAATAAGAATAATATGTCTGAAGTATAACAATTAGAGTTCGTGCTAAAAAAATCACAAAGTAGAAGTGAAGCACAAAAAATACTTACAGTTAAAGTTTTATATTTATATTACATATATATAATTTAACATATAGTTCAAATACAAGTAAAATTAAAAGAAAAGAGAAAATTGAAAAAACTTACACCATTTTTTTTAGTATGAAGTCTTCGTCATTGAGAGGAGTTTCATCATCACCATCATTCAAACTTATTATATCAAATGATATGCCAATATTTGTTCATCTAAGATTATCTTCCAATTCACTCTTATTCATACAACTTGGTTGCAACCCATTAAAAGATCAATATAAGCAAGACAAATTAGATTTATACAACTACTTATTGTATTAAAAGTCATATTAAGCAAATAAAATAAAATTATTACGAAATCATATTCAACTTAATAATGATAATAACATATTTTTCTCAAAACTTCAAGTTATATCAAACAAATACTAAATCATTTAATTCTTTTGGGATTCAATCTATTTCTTTTTCTAGAATGAATGAATTTAAATATATTTTAATTTTTTTCACACCCAGTTGTACTCAAACATTGAGTAAGAATTCGAATCACAAATCTTTGTAATTTTAGAACACTACTTTCATATTTGTTCCACTAAGAAATTTTAAGACAACAAAAGTAATATTATAAACAAAATGAAATAATGATTAATTTTAAACAAGCAACAAAAGTGAATAAGTATATGCCTATACTAAATTTGTCTCTTTAACATATTATAATGGGTATCCCAAAATTACAATATGTATCCTTGTGTATATATATTTCTAAACTAATAAGATCTTGCATCACCTTAAGTAAAATAATTGTTGTGATAGTTAATAGTATTCTTCTGTTAACTTAACTTTCTTTATAAAATCTGGTATAAAATAGACATTAGGATTCAAAAATGTCATAGCAGCAAACAACGTAAAGTGAAAATGTCTTTTCATAAAAGTAACTTATTATTGTCTTCTTATCATTATTATTTAAAAAAGCACTCTCATTAAAAGCTCACAAACTTGGAGTACAAATTAATATTATGACCAAAATTGATGATCTTTAAGCATAATTCTAGAAACTTCTATTCCAAGAATAGACTTGGCTTGTTGAAATACAACTTATTTATAATTTGTCAACATTTGTCTCAGCTTCTTCTTCATTTAAATAGAACACTAAAGTGATAAAGAAATTTGTTGTAAATATTCTAGTGGTAGGATAACATGATTTCGTACCATTGGTAAAATTATCTTTTCTAATTCAGAACCTATATACGATTATAAATATATTTAGTCACTTTCTCGCTTTCTGAACAATTTCATCTATGATAGAATAGTATTTAACATCTCCTACACTTTCCAACATCAAGTTAACGTAATATGCAACATAAGGAGTCCAATAGAAAGAAATATTCTTGCTTTACAACCTTTTCCTAGCTACTTTATAAGCAGTATCTTTGTTAATAAAAAATTGTACATTGTTTTCAGGTCTAACTCTATTTACAACTTCATCAAATATCTTAAATAAAATATCAATATTTCTTGCAAGGTCAAATGTATCAATGAAAAACATCATCTCCTTAACAAAATAATCCAAACAATCGATAATAGGCTTATGCCTTCAATTTATTTAACAATTAAAAACATGATTAAATACCTATAAATTTTCTAAGTCATTTTTCTTCTATTTAAATAAATTTTATTTCACAAATATAGTGTCATATTCAAGCTTTTAATATTAACATCCATATAACTTTCTATGGAGACCAAAAAAAAAAACAGAAACGATTAAACTAAAGATGGCTTGTTATAAAATAAAAAAGTTACTATTAGTAATGGAAGACAGCAGTAGAAGTAGGTGATTAACAAACATATCTTTCATCTCTCACACATTTTATCATTATTCAGCTTCAAAACAACATGGTCATGGTGTTGTTGGTATAACATGTTTACCCTTGCTCAGCTTTTTTTAAATAAAAAATATAATATCCTCCTTTGTCATTGTTATTCTTTCCTTGTAGTGCAATTGCCCTATCATATTCAGTTTGATTTCTGCAAGCTGGATAGAAAGCAGAGCAACCACAATCTGCAGCGCAAGTCGTCAAATTACAATCCACAGGAACATGGTAAACACAACAATGACCCAAAGGCAACGATAACAGGCGAAGGCTCAAAAAAGGCCTAAGAGCTCCAGTGTTGGTGGACGCTAATAGGACATGTAATTCCTCTACCTTTGACAAGAGACCTAGTTTCCTATCGGTTAGTAACTCCGGTTGCTCCATCCTTGTTAGTAGCTTAGGTAACTATGATGCTGCTCCTTGGACATTGCTCTACAAGGAAAACACTATTTAGTCTTGCAATGTCAACAATAAACAATACGAACCAAATCAACAATAATAACTTTCAATGTCATCAATCTTTCAATCACTGACATTCAAGTTTTAGGAACTTTCCTGTTAGTTTATAAGCATTTTAGAAAATTCTGAAACAACTTGTGAGCTCACCACTGTCTTATTTCTAACAGCTATCAATCTCGTCCGTTTCATGCTAATTCAAGTCTTCATGAACAAACCGGAGATAACACCCAACTTCACCCATGCTTACAAATGATTACTTATAGCATATTAAGGAAGAAATAACTTAATCTCAACTGCAAGAAGCAAGTGTAAACTATAAATTAAAATGGAGGTGAAAGCATACCATTTTAGAGATAATAGCTAACATTAGCTGATGGCAGTGGTTTCCATATATAGCCATGGGCTTAACCAAAAGAGGTGAAAATGTTGCAGATGGAGAATTGGAAAGAGATGCATTTGGTGCCACCAAAAGCTGCCAGTTCTACCTTCATTTTTTAGGTTCGTTTTCTTCATCATTCATTAAATTAACAAAATAACTAAGTCAACTCCTAGCACAAGTAGATCTTTCTCCATTTTCATTTTTCCATATAATTTGACTTAGCAAAATGTGAACATAATCACACAATAGGATTTGAACCTATGACATTGGGTTTTGTAGACTTGTGCTCTAATGAACTGAACTTCTCGTAATATACACACTTGAATTCCAAACATTTTATACCCATTGGCTTCGATCAGTTGCAGGCTTATAGATTCTCCAAGATGTCATGTATTTTGTCCAAATATGAAATCCGAAGACAAATCCCCTTTTCCAAACATAAGCTTGCAATGCTTGGCGCTTCCTTTAAATGGTTCTGTTGAGAAAGACCGTTCAAAAACATAGAATAAACACCAGAGTCAATGGAAAACAACCAACCCATCTTCTCCATTTCTTCATGTAAGTGAAATGCATCAAGCATCATTTTCTCCAAGCAAAGCTCCTTAATCATGAGACTACATGCCAAGCTATCAAGTTTCAAACCACCAGCTAAAATCCTCTAGAACTGCTTCTCAGCCTCCTCAACTTTTTTCATCTTGATTAAACATATTACAAGTGAATTATAGCAATCACCATATGAAACACTACCTCCCACGACAACTTTGTCGATCAACTTACATGCTTCTTCTAGAGAGTTATGCATACAAATGCCTTGGATCAAATAACTCACCGTGACACGATTTGGGGCACAACCATAAGCCTCCATTCTATCCAAAATTTCTAGTGCATCCCTAGTCCTACCCTTCTCACTAAAACTCTGAATCACAGAAGTATAAATAACAACATTGGGACTATAATCCCCACCCTCTTTTTCCATCTCTCCCAAGAATTCTATTTCCCTTTCTGGGCTACCGAACTTGTAAACTCCATCAACAATTGTTGAATACGCTACAACATTGGGCACACAATCGTGTCCTCTCATTACCTTGAGCAATTCACAAGCTTCTTCTAACATACCCACCTTACAAAACCCTTTTATCATTGACATGTAAGTGATGATATCCGGGTAAAGATCAATCAACCCCATTTCTCCCATTAATTTTTTAGCGTCATCCATTTTACCATCATCACACAACAATTTAATAACAACATTATAGGAATTGGTATCTGCTCGTATATTAAATTGAGGCATTTTCCTCAATACCATCAATGCTTCATCAACAAGCGAGCCTTCTCTACATAAATTCAAAACAACCTTGAATGTCTTAACAGTAACCACACACTTCTCCACCCTATAATCCTCAAATAAATCAACAACAACTTTAGGGTTTTTCTTAATCCTAAAGCATTCACAAGCTTTGCTATACATATATGAACTGTGTCTGTAACTTGCCTGAGAGCCAGCCCAAATAAAGAAACGAAGACCCATTAGCGAGTTGTCGAGGGCGCATCTCTTCAAAACTTCATTGATGCACTTTACATCTAATTTCGCTTTGTTACAATTCAGGACTGCTTCAACGTTCTTAGGGCTTTTATGCAGCAGGGCAGAAAATTTATCACCTAAAGAAGCCAAAAACAAAATTTGATCACAACGACAGTTAATACCTTTCCATCCATAAGAGCAACACAAGAATTTTTGGTACCCAAATCAATACCAATAACATCATTTCCAGCAGATTTTGAACTACACAAACAAACAAATACAACAATTCAGCAACAAGAACAAGAATCCTCAACACAGACGCAAACAAAACATCCAAATCCCTAACCATATCACCTGAATGCTCTAGTCCAGCTTGCCCAGCTACTCACATTAGAAGGTGCCCACGAAGGCTTCACGTTCCCAGTCAACTGTACAAGCAATCCGATAAGTAAATCCTCTAAAATCACTTCTTAATACAACGAATAACATCACTCGCAGAACCAAATTCACAAACCATATTTAATTCGTAAGAAATGAAAACAAATAACGTACACATTTGTATGCAGCAGTGACGGGGACGGAAGCGACGTGGCGGCGACGAACACAGTTTAACAAAGCAGCGGTGGCCATAATTGGTGGTGGAGGGAATCGAGAAAGAGGAAATGTTCTCTAGGAGGAATACAGAGCGTGGGTTGAGAAAAAGTGAATAAAGCTGCGATCTTTAAAGGCTGAAATCGCACATGGTAGCCTGGCGCCAAATTGAGATCCTTCTTTAGCAAGAAACTCCAATTAACATATTACGACGATTAACCAGGTAGAGCTTATTGGATAAAAAAGGGATCGTTAAAGTAAGGTCGGTTCCATATACCTAGGGATGGCAAAAAGCACCGTCCCGATGGGGATTCGATATTCCCCGACCCGAACGGGCGGATATGAGGGCACATTTTGTCCCGAATAAGCAGGATAGGAGATGGAAATTTTTCCCCATTTATATTCGGGGCGAGGATGGAGATTATAGTCTCCATCCCTAATAAAGACCCGACCCGTATAATATTATGGTGTATTCCGGAAATTTTAAAAATGTTAGGGAGTTAGTTTTTTTTTAATGATATACCCTCCCTCTTTGTTTTTTTTTTAGCTCGACTTCACAAAAGGAATAGATTCTCCTCTGTCTGATTGTCATTTAAAAGATCAAAATTCATGACCATCGTCTATGTAAGTTTTTTTTGGTAAATCATCCGTCTATATATATATATTACTAATTAGTATATATATTACTAATTAGTATTAATTATAATATATTTAACACCAATCAAAA
>JANKYE010000013.1:4893767-4904840 GCA_032467995.1 Erythroxylum dillonii
TCGTTTACAGAAAAGCAATAGCAAATTTCTATTTCTCCTTACCTGTTTTCTTGGATCCTATCACCTTGACCCCTGAACGCACTCAAAACTAATATATCTGTCTCTACATGCTTTAAAATTTGTGTGTGCTTACACAGCTACCTACAAAACCTAAATAGTATATAGTTGTAGATATATCCCAATACAAGTTTTGGATTGTGCGATCATCAGAATATCCAGGATCAAACAGATCTCTCCTTATCCCACTGAAATGTTTTATTGACTGGGTACAGAACAATTTGACTTTGCAGTATAGAAAATGTCATATACTGCAAAATACAGATCAGGTACAAAGCAACCAATGACTATAGCCTAAGTGCTCATAAATTTCATCAACGAATATGCTACTTATCTAGGCAACTGACCTGCTTTCCAATCTCATCCATAATAATCATCCTTGGCAATGATTGAACCTGCACGCATAATTTTCATCATAATAAGCAAAGAATCAAGTTGGATGAAGGTGATATGAGTGCCTGAACATACCAATCTTGAAAGAGAACCAAGGGTTGTGGCACTTGAATGAAGGCTGAAGCATGTATGCTGTCGAGATAAGAAATCCAATTCCCTATGGAAATCAGGGTGAAGAAGATGTTGAAGCAATATTTTTTTCAAGTTTCGAAACCTTCAGCAGTTATTATTTCACTATCACACATGTCTCAGAAATTACCTTAAAGACAAAATGTTTTCACCAATAGTTTATAAGTGTCAATAACGAAGAAAGTAAATAAACAGAAAAAAGCCTGTTAGGCAGTTGGAAATGGTTTGCATTATTCACTTTCAAGTAATTAAGGTTTTGGCAAGCAAACTTATAATGTGAATCCACTTGGATACCATGAGTTATACAAGTCTGAACTAGACTAGCTGCTCAGTAGATCATTTTTCTTACCATTCTGTGAAGCCACTTTCACTGGCTAAAAGGTTGTACGTGCTTGATGCACCCACATACAGGCTATTAGATTTAAGACCAAAAAGTTGCCTGAATTGTCCCATAAAAACTTCGAAGATTTGTTGAAGATCCTGTTTCAAAATTTGGGAAACATTAACAGAAGCAATCTGCAGTAGTAAGTAGTAACACACTGATTTTGAGTTATATCACACAACCATAAAGTAATTATTTGCTCATTCATTTCTTTATGTGAATAATAAGTGATAACATTCATAAACAAAGAAACTAATTATGAAAAGAGCACAATAAATGAGAATGAATCACCAGCTAACAGAAAATGATATCTGTTTTTGTGTAGGATCCAGTCACAGGACGACTCACAAGGAAATCCTCTTTTCCCTTGCTAGAGTTCTTCCCCTTCCTAGGCCCTACAGTTGCTACTTAGAGAAATCATCTCTGACAAACTTTCTGTCAACTGATTGTTAGCAAAATTATGACTGCCTTCTTATTCATCCTAATGCCCTATGAAATTGGCTAATACATGGGAGTGTTTAGGAAATAAAACATAATAGGAATCTCATAACTTATTCCCTTTTCACTCAACTTTCAAAATATCATTGTTCCAACTAGAATTTCAATTATCTTTCAGTCAACCTAAGGACATTTGTTTAAACCAGCATATTGTCATACAATGCAGCCAATAGAAAGAAAAGTGACCACATGCATTACACTTCTACAGTGAGTTAAATAGCAACTCTGGCTTTATTAGAGAAAAAATCACCTTAGGTGATAGCATATGCCTGCCAGGAAGGTTATGTTCTGAATCTTTTAAACAGCTTTTAGGGTTCCATACCATGACCCCTCCCCACATCTGCAATAAATAATTCGAAACAGTAACAACATTAGAAAATGAGTAAATAGCTAAGTTTGAAGCAGATGAAGAAGTGAATAACTGGAGATATAAAGCCATTTGTGGTTGACAAATCTCCATCTGGGAGCCGCAGAAGCAGAGGACATTCATTTCTAGAAGGTACATATCTGAAAAGAAAAATTAAAATTTGTGCAGTGAGTTTTAGATAAGAGGTTTCTTTATTTATTAGCAACAATATAGCACATAATTGAAACAAATTAAAAGGTCCCAGCAAGGAACATAACAAACTTAAAGAAAAAGGTCAGTCTATGAGATCCAAACCAAGGTTTCTGCCACAGATTTCATGCAATTAACCAAAACAGAATATGTTTTGAGATGATCTTGCCATTTCACATGCTACTTTACAGATAATAACTAAACCCCATCATCGCATATACCACTAATAAATTAAATAAAAAGTATATGAGATGAGAACAAGTGAAAAAGGATATACACCACAAATTGCAATATCTTTGACCGTCCACCTGCCGCAACAGAGGTGTCTAAATGCCACTCATTTGAGTTCACCTGTTCACGCCAAAGCCTTCAGGATTAGAAAAGATGGAATATCCATATTTTCTGCTTCTTTAGTCATCAAAATGTAGTAAAAAAATGAAAGGAACATACAAAGAAAGGAAGATATCCAGAATGAAAGATATGGCTGTGTAAATTTTCATCCCAGGAAGAAAATGAAGCCTTCGGGGTGTGGTACAAAACCTAATCAAAACGCAAGCATTAATGGAAAACAAGTCATAAAAAATTCAACGATAACAAATTCCATAAGACCCAGAATGACGTCTTTACCTGGCTTTCAACACTAATATTAGCTATAGGTGTTAATGCTTCCAGCACGGGGGCCAACAGATTTTCGTCTACCAACTCAAAATCCCTGCAAAGTAAGGTAATGAAGATTCTTGTAATCAATTCAATCGTAGTTATACCAGAATCAAACACATTATCAATGTAGACAATCATCAAGTATATTCCAACTTCAGTTAAAAGCCCTGTAAGCAAACACATGGTTTCTCTACTTCATTATCAATCTAAAACCATTACAAACACAACAAGCTCATTACCAATCATAAATCCAATCACCGGGATTGGAATTAAGCAAACTGAAAGAGAGAACAATCTTGCCATCAGCACCCACAGGCATAAACTCCGAAGGAATCAAACCCTCCTCTCTGCCACCGTTGGCAAACAACTTGACCAATACCTCCGCCGCCACTTCCTCCGCCGTCTCCAAAGCATCCCTTCCCACTATCCACGCGTGGCGGTGCTTTCCCACCACCGCCTTCACTCCCTTCTCCTCATTCACAACCACCACCACGCTATACACTTTACCGCCAAAACTGGAACACGCATTTCCCAACACAGATTCCAAAGCTTCATCCACAGCCTCATCATCATCAGAATCAAAGTTGATTTGACCTATGCCACCGCCACACTTGTACAAACAAGGCAGAGGTTCCCCAAATGAGTGAAGACGACAGGCACTCCGTCCGGCCTCGACGGCGACAGCGAGAGTGAAATTAGCGGCGCATGAGCCGCATTTAGGGGTTGGGGAGGTAAGTTTGGTAATTTGGGAGAAAAGTTTGGACCGAAGAAGATCAGGATTGAAGTGATTATTGGGATTGGAAAGAATGAAGATTGCTTGGAAATGGAAAGGGAATAGTACTGGGTTGGATTGGATGTGGTCGGAGAGGGTTTGGATCTCGCGGAAGGGAAGTGGAGAGCGGTAGATTTCTACTGATTTCCACAACATCGGGAAACTTAGAAGGAAAGAAAAAAGGACACAGAGAGTGAGTTTGAGGCGCTTTGAACCCGGCTTTGTGATACGCATGGTTTTGGGGTCGAAATCAGAATCAGTATGTGGTGTGCTGAGAACATCAGAAACGTTTTGCCTTGGATTTGAAGGATCTGATGAGATTTCCGCCATTGTTGTTGCTTCGCCAACTCACACTCTCGTCTATTTGGTAGATAGTTTCTTTCTGGTTGTGGTCACAGTTCCAAAGGAAAAAGAGAGTCGCCAATAGCAGGGCTGTCTTAGCTCAGCGGGTAAAGCGTACGGCTTTTAACCATGTGGTTGTAGTTTCGATTCCCGTTGACAGCGACGGTATATATTTTTCTTCGGTGCACTTTTTTCAGCGCTGCAACTCTTCAGACTCCAGTGGCAAATTGAGCACATTATTTATATGCAGTTGCTTCAATGGCCACATCGTCTCAAACGACTCCTGCAACTTTGCAAGGACAAAGCATCCCTACCCCAAATCCATGCTCTCCTTATCACTACTGCTCTTTACACCCATCCAAATTCTGTAGCCTCTCTAATTTCTTCGTATGTGCGTAATGGTGACATTGTCTCTGCCCATGACGTGTTCGACAGATTGCCTCATAGACGGGTGGACATGTGTAATTCAATGGTTCTTGCTTATTCTCGCAAGAATAATCCAAATGAGGTTTTAAAACTTTACCGTAATATGATAGCTGAAGGAGTAACGCCTGATAGCTCCACTTTCACGGTGGCGCTGAAGGCATGCGCTAGCTTGATGAACTTGAGAGAGGGAGAGCATATATGGAGTCAAGCAGCGGACTTTGGGTACGAGGATGACGTGTTTGTTGGATCTTCTGTTCTGAATTTGTATGTCAAATGTGGGGAAATTAATAAAGCTAAGGTGGCGTTTGATAAGATGGTGAAAAAGGATGTGGTTTGTTGGGGTACTATGATCACTGGATATGTGCAGAGTGGGCAGGCTTCAGATGCGGTTGATGAGTATAGGAGGATGCAGGAGGAAGGGATAGAAGCAGATGGATCGGTGATGGTGGGGTTGATTCAGGCTTCTGGCAATCTTGGGGACTTAAAGCTAGGTCTTTCAATTCATGGGTATATTATTAAGAGAGAGATGCATGCGTATGATGTTGTTTGTCAAACTAGCCTTGTTGATATGTATGCTAAGAATGGATATTTGGAGCTTGCATCTCGTGTCTTTGAGGGGATGCCCCGTAAGAATGTTGTTTCTTGGGGTGCATTGATTTCAGGCTTTGCTCAGAATGGTTTTGCTATAAATGCATTTGAATTGTTGGTTGAAATGCAGAAACTGGGATTCAAACCAGATTCTGCGTCTCTGGTGAATGCACTTTCTGCATGTTCGCAGATTGGCCATTTAAAATTGGGGATGTCTGTACACGCATATATTGTTAGAAGGTTTGATCTCGACAAAGTTTCGTATACTGCTTTGGTTGATATGTATGCAAAATGTGGTGCCCTTGCTTTTGCTCGTTTCTTATTTGATCAAATAGATTCCAAAGACTTGATACTGTGGAATGCGATGATTGCAAGTTATGGTATACATGGGCATGGAGTGGAAGCTCTGTCGCTCTTTCTCAAGATGAGGGAAAGAAACTTAAAACCTGATCATGCAACCTTTAATTCTCTTCTCTCAGCTTTAAGTCACTCAGGAATGGTGGAAGAAGGTAGATACTGGTTTAATGTAATGATAAAGGAATCTAAAATCCAACCAAGTGAGAAGCATTATGTTTGCATGGTTGACCTTTTCTCTCGAGCCGGAGAGGTGGAAAAAGCATTTCAGCTAATACAATCAATGAACAGCAAACCAGGGCTTGCTATTTGGGTAGCTCTCCTGTCAGGTTGCCATAAATGCAGGAAATTATCGTTTGGAATGATGGCAGCAAAAAAGATTCTCGACATAAATTCAGATGATATGGGAACATATGCTTTGGTTTCAAACTTCTTTTCCTTGGCCAAGAAGTGGGAGGAAGTTGCCATTGTAAGAAAGAAAATGAAGGTTACTGGACTAAGGAAAGTACCTGGTTATAGTGCGGTGGAAGTGGATGGGAAGCCTGAAGTTTTTCTAATGGAATATAAATACCACCGTCGATATCTGGATATAGTGCGGGTTTTGGACGGCTTGGATGATGAAATGAAAGTAACCAAAGATAGATCAGGCACCATTTTTATTGACTGAAATTCAAGATGAAGTAAAGGAATTTTTGTTTGACAAGTTAAACTTGTGGAGGGATCCTAGTCTTTCAACATATTAACAGCTGCTTTTCATGGTATGGTAAGAAGTAGCACTCAAAAAATACATAAACGTGTAAAATGGATGATTATGATCAATCAAACCCATAGACATCCACTTTCCTCTCCTTGGTGTATGGTGTTAAATGGAAATACCAGTGCTGTTATTTCCTACATATTTCTATGAAAACTAGAGCAGGCTATTAATCTTGAGTAGGCTGTTACTCTGAAAGCAAGAGCCAGCATATTGAGCACATTAACAAGATGAAAGATTACCTTATCTAGGAATGATTATCCTTATCCATGAAAATCTCCTCTATCTTTAGATGATCCTTCCACATGATCTTTATCTCTTAAAGTTGATGTTCATTCACTGTGATCTTATCTGCCACATCATTCACAGTTGTCACGTCACTGTTGATGTGTTTTCTAAGTCACCACGACTTATCTGCACATAGGTCCATTAATGCACGTCTATGGACAAGTCCATCTTTCATGATCGAGATCACTCATAGTGCAGTCTCATTGCTCTATGACTAAGTACAAGTCACAATATGAGTTAGTATAAAACCTCGCATATTTTACATACTTTCGACCTGCCTCGCCGAAGTCAAGTACTTATGCACCTTGTCGTGCTTGCATGCCTTCGCGTATCCTCGTGGGGTCTCGCATGCCTTTGCGTTTTCTTGTACACCCTTGGATCTCGTATGACTTAGTTCGCCATCTTCGTGTGGCCTCGCATTCAAATTTCACATCTTGTTGAAGATTTCCTTCAATGTGTGCCTACGCGTGCCCATGCGTAGTGAATCTCACCTACTCTCGAAATCTTCGCCGACACTTCTCACATTCCTTGCCCACTTCGCAAGTTCCTCGAGTTTTGCTCGTCAACTTGTAATATTTTGCCTTATTCCCTCGTTAACACACCTTCCTCGTGCCGACTTAAGTGCCAAGCATTAGCCAAGGCTCACCAACACTCGCATGATCCAGCAGTTTGGACTTAGGGGTCTAACAAACCACCCTTACTAGAAGAATTCGACGCCCTCGTCTAAATAATCTGTGAGCACTCCTCAACGCGCGGTTCCCTCGAAGACTCATTTGCCAACTGTCAAAGACTGGAGCAAGTCTTCTCTTCCATTGGCACCTTTCCCAAGTGCCACCTCCTCTTTCCATCGAATTTGTTTTTACATGGGTTCTCCCCACGAGGCTCATAACATTCAAATATGCGATGTTGTTGATGGCTCCTTCCCCTGAATCATCTTCATTGCTCCCTCCTTTGTCCTTCACCACTATGGAGTTCATTTGCTTCTCACCCTTCTTCCTTTTCGGGCATTCTTGAGCATAATGCGGCCCCTCATAAATGAAGCATGCAATCTTCACCTTCGATTACTTCTTCTTATGTTGAGAATATTCTCCCACCTTTTCTTTGACTTTCTCCTTGCCATCCCGAGTTCTACCATTTTTCTTGCCCTTTTCACTGGGTAGAATTGGTGGTGACAATTGGAGATCCACTAAGGCATCTGTCACCGCTATTACACTAGGGAGGCCCTTTGCGTTTTGCCTTCGAAGCTCCATTTATACCCAACCTTGCAAGCCGTTAATGAAGTTGAACTACTTGTCTTCCTCCAACATGTTTTGCACGTCTAACATCACCGATGTGAACTTTCTCATATACTCCCTCACCGAGCTATCTTGCTTTAACCCTTTCAAAGCTTTCCTCGCGAGCCATGAAGTTTTGTTGAGTAGGAATTGATCCGTTAGCTCCTTCTTCATCTTCTCCCAAGCGTCAATGGGAGATCTTCCTGCATTGATGTCGTTGGAGGTTCTCGTTCTCCACCACAGCTTGGCATCACCCACCATGTACATTGTTGTGATTGACATTTTCTCCGAGTCCGTTACCTTTACTGCTGCAAAGTACTGCTCCATATCCTACAGAAAATTTTCGAACCCCTTGGCACTCCGCTTGCCATCGAAAACTTATGGCTCTTGCACCTTTACTATAGTGCTTTCCACTTGGATACCCATCTCGTGCTTTGCCATTGCATGCTTGAGCACCAGCAAATCATAGCTCATCACCTCACAAGCCTTCATCTGTTCCTCAAGCGCTCTCATAGTTGCTTGAAGCTCCCTCTCCAAGGCTGCATTACGTTCCAACAAGGAACTACTCCCTCATCCATTGGGGCTAGAGACTCAAGAATCGCCTCTATTCCAGTAACCTTCTCCATCATATTACTTCCATCAACCATTGCTCTAGATTGGCTCTGATACCGGTTGTCACAAAAGTCTACTTTGGACTCAAACTTTTACCGTAAGTCGCGCCCACCTTTGTACGACAATCCTATTTAGGTCAGCTTAAGTAAGATTAAACTTTTTCACGTGAATTTCACTAAACAAATTCGTTAGCCATCGGACACCTCACGCGTACACAAGTGTTTAAAAAGTTTTTCTCACGCACAAAAATAACATAAGTGTATAACAGAGTAAAGAAAACAATAAGAGATGCATAGCTGAAGTTAATCTTTCATTAACCCTTAACAAAATGTTAACAAAAGGTACAAGTACCTCTTTCTCGAAGCACTTATAAGGAACTCCCTACTTGAAGCCCTTACAATGAGAACTCCCCTAAAAGCTCTCAACTCTCAAAGCTCTCTCCTCTTAGTGATTTCTCTTAATGAGTGAATGACTCAATGATTGAATGAATAGTCCTTAACTCTAATGAGCTATTTATAGACATCTTTAAATGACTAAGTTAGAATCCTCATAGAATTCTAGTAGCTAAGATCACATTCTTATCCTTATCAAATTACATCAAACTAACTACTAGATGACATCCTTATCTAATTAGGACTTTATATAATAGGATTAAGTTACATCACATTAACAAGATAAAAGATTACCCTATTTAGGAAGATTATCTTTATCCACGAAGATCTCCTCTATCTTCAGATGATCCTTCTACATGATCTTTATCTATTAAAGTTGATGTTCATCCACTGTGATCTTATCCACCACATCATTATGTGTCACATCATCCACAGTTGTCACGTCACTGCTAATGTGTTTTCCAAGTCACCATGGCTTATCCGCACATAGGTCAATCAATGCACGTCTATAGACAAGTCCATCTTCTATGATCGAGCTCATTCATGGTGCAGTCTTGTCGCTCCATGACTAAGTACAAGTCACAATCCGAGTTAGTATAAAACCTTACATATTTTACATACCTTGAACCTGCATCGCTGGAGTCAAGTGCTTATGCGCCTTGTTGCGCTCGCATACTTTCGTGCATCCTCACAGGGTATCACATGCCTTTGCGCATTCTTGCGCATCCTCAAGTCTCGCATGACTGAGTTCACTAATTCCGTGCGGCTCACATTCGAATCTCATGTCTCGTCAAAGATTTTTGCCAATGCACGCCTACGCGTGCCCATGCTTATCAAATCTCACCTACTCTCGAGATCTTCACCGATACTTCCCACATTCCTTGCCTACTTCGTAAGTTCTTTGGGTTTTGGTTGCCAACTCGCAAGACTTCACCTTCTTCCCAACATACCTTCCTCGTGCTATCTTGCGTGCCAAGCGTTGGGTAAGGCTCGCCAACATTCGCACGATCCCGTATTCTGAACTTAGGGGTTTAACAAAAGGCTTCCACCAACTCCTCCAAGAGCACCTGAACATTATCCTATCAGTTATCGAAATTATGGGCTGTAAGTAAATAGTGAATATATGTATATGAACCAAATGATTTTCCCCTGTTATGGTGTTGGGCCCCGAATTTATTTATTTATTCTTTAATTGTATTATTATTTTTTTGTTGAGTCTTCAATTAGCCGGGATGAATGGAATATAGGAATTAAAGTTTAGAATTAAGTAGCTTAAAGGAGTTGGTATGAATTAAATGAAACAAGAGCAAATTAGGAAAGTCCTTGTAAGTGAAGGGCATAATAGGAAGAATAGGCTTTGTGTTTTAAATTAAAAGAAGAAGCAAGGAGTTGTTGTGAATGCTATTAGGAAGAGAGAGAAAAAATGTGAAAAAGAAGAAGAGAGGAAGAAAGAGTCATAGGAGGCTTGAGAGGAAGAAGAAAGAAGAAGAAAAAGAAGAGAAATCCACTTATTGGAGGTAAGTGTTCATCTTCTTATGCTAGATTCAAAAAGGGGATTGAATAGAGGTTAGGGTTTGTGTTAGAAATGAAGGAAGAAAGAAGAGAAAGATGAATCCAAATTGATTTTGGGATTTCTAAGTTAGGGTTTTGGTTTTTCTAGCCTAGATGGGCTATAGGTAGGTTAGGTTTAAATTCGATTTTAGCATTGCGTTGATTTTTGAATTTTCTTTTGAATGTATGGATTAAATAGAAATTAGTTTAATTGAAGGAAATCAAGGAAACCATACTCAAGAGAGAGAGGAAGGGCAATCTTGAGCTTGGATTTTCAACAATTTAGGTGGATAATATTTTTATAGTTGTTGTGTGATGGGCAAATGCCCTATGTGTATGTATTTGTTTAAATTGCGTAAATGTTGAATTGTGGTGAATATTTGAAAATGTATAATGAAATAGGATATGTTTTCTTTGAAATAAATGAAAAGTACAAAGATATGAGAATTTGATAAAATGAAAAAAGCATAAGAATGCAATTTTGCGATTGATTAATTTGAGCATAGATTTGTTGTGATTGGACAAGAGAGAAACCCGTTTCGTTAGTTGCGTGCACGTTGACCTATAGCCTTTTCCCGGCTGCCCGATTGAGGCCACGAGATCCTGAGAAATCAGACTCATTTTTTCACAGTGTAAACCGTTTTGTTCCACGAAATCTCTCTAGCCATTTGTTGTGCATTTCATTATGACTTTGTTGAGTATGATGCATAATAAAGTGTTAAGATTGATAGAAGATTTCATGATATGCTTTATGTGATAAATTTTGGTTGATTATGAATTATGGGATGAATTTGTGAATGAATTGGATTGCCTGATATATGTGATTATGCTTGTTGTATGGCTCATTACTGATGGCTATAAACGTATTAGCCATTGAGCCGAGTTGCTCACCCCACTTTCCCTCCTCAGGTGCAAAACAAGACGAGCGCTGAACCTTGCAAGGTATTGGAAAAATCCAAGACATTAGCTACTTTTGTACTAAGTTAGTGACTAGCCTTTTGGATAGCTTTACAAGCATATCAAACATTGAGCATCTCATGTATTT
>JANKYE010000013.1:4960776-4980176 GCA_032467995.1 Erythroxylum dillonii
TTGGCTATTTAGGTTTGAGTCTTCATACAGACACATGGATCCTGGCTTTCGGGAAGGTCCCGGCAACAAAAATTTTTGTTTTCCGCACCCTGTGTATATGATACATGGACCGGGATTTTCCTACAAAATTCTTGTATTAAACTTGTATTAGTATAACGATACTTAGTCATATTCATATTAATATCAAATCTCACTAATCTTATCGGTTAAGAGAAATATCATAATTTAGTATCGACGTCATCTTCTATATTCAAGTTTATTCTTGAAACTTGCAATTATTACATTTTCAATATTCTTATGTCTTCTTATATTCAATTTCTTTAGGAGTTTTTGTTATTCTTAAGGTTCGTTACAAAAAAATTGTTATTAAGTTCTTTGTTTCTTGTTCCTTGATTTTATAAGTTATTAAAAACATTCAGTCAACAAGTTTGGTGAAGAGAATTTTTTTTTAAAATCTCATCTAAAGCATACACAAGGGGGTAGATTGTATTATCTTTTACAAATAAGAACTACCATTCCTAATCCAATAAAAACTATGTATTATATACACCACAATATTCTGTAAACTAGTTGATATTTTTTCGTGTTGATATAATTATTTTTATTGAATTCTTATTCTTCTCCTCTATTCGATCTAACTGGGTTTCATAGAGCTCAATTTTCTATTGTTGAGTTTTTATATTTCTTTTGGCCTCTAGTTACATCATCTTTATTTGCTTCTATCTAATTTGCCTTTTTAGGAGTCATTTGATGAAGGGGAAGGTTAAAATTAGCATTCTTCATAGATTAGCGAGTTTGTAAAAAACCTTTAATTAAGTGTCTAAGTTGTATGTAGAGTGAATTTTGAGAGAAAGTATGTAAGAAAATGCTTTGCTATTAATGTTTTCATGTAGGTTTATTGTGACTCAAATCTGAAATAAAGACTATTCCAAAGATAAGGAAGTACGTAAGGAGGAAAGTGGGGATGGATAAGGTGTTCATCATGAATGCAATTCAAGATCAAAATGAGTAGATCATTAGACATATTGATGAAGTTAGGGATATGTTGGAGAAAAATAAAATTATCATACCTAATCTATAATATAACTCACCTATACTTGCCAGGATGGATGAATTAAAGGCTTATAAAGAGGCTGATAATGTTGTCAACTACTTGGGAAAGTTAAATCGAAGGGGAGGTAGAAGAGAAAGAGATAGAAGAAGATGTAAAATGGGGGACAATTAGGAGGCATATTTGAATTGGGCTATGAAAGAGAGTATAAGAAAAGGGCGGATAACAACATGCGTAACATTAATATGACAATATTACCTTTTATATGAAGGATAAACCCTAATGTCTACTTTGAGTAAAAAAATGTGTAAAATTAGTGTTTGATTATTATAACTTTTTGGTAAAAAAAGTTAAATTGACACTTGTAGAGTTTAGTGATTATGCCATGGATTAGTGGGATCAACAAATCTTCAATAAGGGAAGTAACTGAAAACTACCTATCAGGATGTAAGATGAGATGAAAATCATGATTAGGAAACATTTTATATTAAGTTCCTACAATAGGGTTCTTTATCTTTATCAAGGTCTATGAATGTTAACTAATTTTCTAAGACTATAAAGAACAAAATTGATCGCGTGTCGTTACGCTAGTCAAAATAAAGTAACTAGACCTATTACTATAGCAGTGGTGAGTCTAGGTTGATTCCATAGAAAGTGTGTGTAAAGTTTATGAAAGGAAATTAGCCGATGTTTAGGGGGTTGTTTTTGAAAGAAGAAAATAAAATGAAACTAACTAATAAAAACAAATTAAAGATAACATGCAAAAAAATGATAAAAGTTGGGAATTCGGTAGGCACCTGGTTCTTTAGTTCAATCTCGGTCTACATCCTAATTAAACATATTTCATTAATCTGTTGTTCTTTAACCTCTTCTAGCAACTATTAATCGTGAGTTAAAAACTAACCTGAGTTTTCCCTTAGGTTTTGTTTAATTAAAGATACGATCGTTAATTAGACCTAACCACTGAATAACCTAGGATACAATCTCTAGATTTAATTAGGAAGTAGCATTACGAATTAAGAAACTGATTAATCAAGGCAACAACTACATATGATGCGTCATTTAACCTAGGTTACATTATCCCTAATGATTACGAATTATTAGTCGCTACACATGAATTTCAACATAACAATTACGGATTATATCAAAATTCTAGCAATGAGTTTGCAATTAAACGAGTCAATAAATGCATTAAAGTTATCCTTTGACAATACCCAATGAGTTCATACACAAATAACCGAACACTAACGAAAATCCGATTATCCATACACAATACCCAAATCAATTAACATAGGATAACACAATCAATTCCTAATAAGAGAAAGAAACATCAAAATAATTAAAAAATATATTTAACCAAGGTCATCGATGTTAATGTCTCCTTTAAACCGGTGTTGGGACGTCACCCTTCCATGAGTCTCTCTCGAAAAAAATACTTGAGCCCCCATTCAATGTCTAGCCAAAACCCCCTTTGTTTCAACCCATCCACGCCACTCCACTGTTGCTTAATGGGACAAATAAACCTTTAATTTTATTGTCCCACTTACTGCTCACGCTTAGAGCCTCTGTTTACTGTTCGCTTTAACCTCCACTGTTCTGTTGATGGGACAAATAATGATTGAGGGTTTCTTATTCACGCCACTATTCATGCACCTCTCCGCAAGCCTTCACTTGTCTTCAACGCTACATTTAATGCGGACTGATGTCTGGGGCAGACGCATTGTCTGCAATGCAGTACGCTTGCCGTTTTGCTCGCTCCTTACTTCTGCGTTTTCTTCATTTGCACTGTCGTTTTGTCTCTTTTTTTTAGATGCTTGCTTTTAAATTTTTATTATTCTTTGTGTTTCATTTTTCTTGTCTTTTAATTTTCTTCTTCTTACTTCATGAAGACAAGTAAAAATTGATCTTCAAAAATAAACTCAAATGTGGTACTTTCGACTCACTTTAATTTATTTGCTTCCAAATTGTACATAAAATCATATATGAATTAAAGTGAGTATCTTAAGCATTTTTATGACACTAATTGCTAAGTGTAAATGATTTAATTTATCAAAAATTAAACACATATCAATTTTTCCCACACTTAGCTTTTGTCCGTCCTCGGGCTAAACATCCAAATTAAGATTAAAGACCCGAAACATTTACTCAATTCCCATATTTTCTAAGAATATATAATCACAAGCAAAGATGAGTGACTTTAAAAAATCATAGCTAGATGTCAACATTCTAAGCTTTTACTTATGATCAATCAACATTCAATATCTTTAAAAATTGAGCAATCTAATGGTAGACTCGGAAAATGTATTTAACTAAAATATATCCACGGGTACATTCAATACCATTCATGATCATGACAATTCACAACTTTGCATATCATTTCATTTCTCTACCACTAATGTTCACATGCAAATTCTTGAATTAAAGGATTTTTCAAGGTTGTAATGTGGGCAAAGGTAAGGTGAGATGTATTTGGGTTAAGTAGCATTGAAAGTCAACAAAGTTAGTGAAACAAAGGAACACTCATAAAAAACTGGGTACTGTCAGCTATAACGAATGCAACATTTATATTTCACAACTCCATTCAGCTCCCACATATATACTACATGAAGCATATATCAATCTGAAGGAATCACTCATACAATTTATGCCAACAATACATTGAAATCATAAGAGTGAACCTTCCAAGCCAACATCTACCTCATATTCAACATACTCAAATAACACATTCATTACAACTCTAGGAAGACGTATAAACCATACTTTTCAACACATATGCAATTCCTCCTTGATACTTTTATTTTAAACATTTTTTTATTTTTTCTTTCTCTTTCTTTCTTTCTTCATTTTCTTTTCTTTTCTTTTCTTTTTTTCCTTTTCTTTCTTTCTTTTCCTTATAAAAATTAAAATAAACTACATCAACATGGGAATTTCAATAATAAGACACACAATAACATCCCAACATTATAACCAACCCTCATATATGTACACCCCCACACTTAGAATTTTGTACATCCATAAACTCAACAATCACAAATGTTCCACTATCTTTATGACTTGGGTAGGACATTTGGTTAAGTTTAAAAATGTAAAATGTGGTTTGCACAAAAAGAAAGGTTAAAGCTCAAAGGGGTTTATCAAGGGAAAAATTTTGTCAATAGGATAGGTTATTTGGCTAATGTAGTTTATGAAAAACAAAGAATGCTTAATGATATCCATGTTAATGCATATGATAAAAATGTGGTCTCGAATAGAAATTCAATGCAAAATCTGGATGTACATGTCATGAAGGTCACACATTATCAAAAGGCAATGAAACTGATATGGATGTGTCAGTCAAATAAGGCTCAAAATCTCACCGACTTTGTTTACCATTAGTCACTATGCTTCTAAAGATAATGCATATTGACCAATCACAAGAGCAAAAGTACATGCTAAAGTTGCTATGAAATTCTCTAGTCAATTCACACTCTAATCAGATTATATAATCCCATAAGCAATAGAAAATGAGAAAATGTTTGTTTCATTTGTTTTATTGTTTCTCTCATTTTGATCGAAAAATTAAAAACAAGTAAAACAAACAAATTCAAAAACACATATGCATATAAAAAGTAATGTGGAAATGTAAAGGAAAAAAAATTTACTTCCCTTCGGTTGCCTCCCAAAAAGCACCTTTGTTTAGGGTCGTTGGCTCGACTCCTTCTTCTCCTCACTTGACAAAATTGTGATCTTCAGGTGTCATATGCGGCTCCTCCACGTGAGGTAGTTTCAGATAGGGCCTTAGTTGATCATCATCCTCATTCATTGTATTCCCTATTCTCAGATTCTCAATCTTGACTGAGTCCATACACTCTAGAAATATTTCAAACGTCTCTTCTCCTTTTTCTTCATCATTCAATTACTCCAATCTGTTATGTAAAGGTAAAGAGTTAGTTTCAAAAATAATCATGGACTCAGTACTTACCTTTAAGCTAAAAGATGTGTCATTTTCAGCTTCGACGCAAACAATTCATTGAGGGTTGACCTCAAAATTCTCAAGTTCCTCATCACTTTGTAAAGTTTCTGTACAAACGTCCATTGGGTACACCTTGGGTTGATACGACTGCTCCTCTTCTCTTTGCGATTCTAGGAGATTAAGCCTTATTGTCATCTAACCCATTCGGTGTTCCATGCTCTATTGGCTTGCCTTTGTCTCTTGTCAAAATTTTTGCAACTGCTGCTGCATATTTTGTTGTAATTGCTACATATCCTGTTGAAATTGCAAATTGTTAGCAACAAGATTCTTAACAAGTTCTTCTAAAGATGCACCTGAATCGTGTTGGCTCTCCAAATCTTGGGTACTAGACCATGTGTTTTTTGGAAATTGCCCTCCATCCTTCTGGAATTGTAAAGTATTCTCCTGCAATTGCAAGGTATTAACTTTTACAATATTAATAAACTCTTCCAGAGATGGACTAAAGTGGTGATAGGAGGCTTCTGATCTGTATGAGAATTGTTATGCGTCCTGCAAACTATCATGGAAGTAATTTTGATGATTATCCCATCCATAACATAAGTTAGGTTGATCAGTCCAAACATTATTATAGGATTGAGAATATGAATTATAAAAGAAATTACCTCCGTCTATATCGATTTTTTTCAAACACGAAATAAAAAATGAAAAGATCATAAAATAATAAAAAAGAAATCAATTATGAACAAATATATACAAAACACCAATTAAATCACAAACAAAAACTAAAACACCCTACTCCCTGGCAACGATGCCAAAATTGACCGTGCATTGTTACATTAGTCAAAATAAAATAACTAATAACTAGACCTACTACTATAGCAGTGGTGAGTTTAGGTTGATTCCACAGAGTGTGTGTGTAAAATTTATGAAATGAAATTAACCGATGTTTAGGGAGGGTTTGTTTTTGAAAGAAGAAAATAAAATGAAACTAACTAATAAAAAAATTAAAGAAAACATGCCAAAAAATGATAAAAGTGGGAAATTTGGTAGGGACCCAAGTCTTTAGTTTAATCTCGGCCTACACCCTAATTAAGCATATTTCATTAATTTGTTGTTCTTTAGCCTCTCCTAGCAATTATTAATCGTGGGTTAACAATTAACCCGAGTTTTTCCTTAGGTTTTGTTTAATCAAGATACGATCGTTAATTAAACTTAACCACTGGATAACCTAGGATACGATCTCTAGATTTAATTAGACAGTAGCATTATGAATTAGGAAAACTAATTAATCAAGGAAACAACCACATACGATGCGTCATTTAACCTAGGTCTTGTTATCCCTAATGATTATGAATTATTAGTCGCTACACATGAATTTCAACATAACAATTACGAATTATATCAAAATTCTAGTAGTGAGTATGCAATTAAACAACTCAGTGAAGGCATTAAAATCATCCTTTCACAATACCCAATGGGTTTATACATAAATAGCTGAACAATAACGAAAATCTAATTGTCCATACACAATACCCAAATCAATTAACATAGGATAACACAATCAATTCCTAATGAGAGAAAGAAACATCAAAATAATTAAAAAATACTTAACCCGGGTCATCCACGTTGATATCGCCTCTGAGCCGGCGTCGAAACATCACCCTTCCATGAGTCTATCTCGGAAAAATACTTCAATCCTTATTCAATGTCTAGCTGAAACCCCCTTTGTTTCAGCCCATCCACGCCACTCCACTGTTGCTTGATGGGACAAATAAACCTTCAGGTTTATTGTCCCACTTACTGCTCAGTCTTAAAGCCTCCCTTCACTGTTCACTCTAGCCTCCACTGTTCTATTGATGGGACAAATAAAGATTGAGGGTTTCTTATTCACGCCACTATTCACACACCTCTCTGCAGGCCTTCACTTGTCTTCAATGATACGTTAAACGCAGCTACTATCTACGTTACACAGACATGTTGTGCGTTTAGCGTTATGCACAACGCAGCGTATGCCTACCATTTTGCCGGCTCCTTGCTTCTGTGTTTTCTTCATCTGCACTGTCATTTTGTCTCTTTTTTTCCAGCTGCTTGCTTTTTCTTCTTCTTTGTGTTTCATTTTTCTTGTCTTTTAGTTTTCTTCTTCTTGCTCCATGAAGACAAGTAAAAGATGATCTTTAGAAAATAACCCAAATGCAATACTTTCGACTCACTTTAATAATTTTGCTTCCAAATTGTACCTGAAATCATATATGAATTAAAGTGAGTATCTTAAGTATTTTCATGTCATTAATTGCTAAATGTAAATGTTTTAATATATCAAAAATTAAACACATATCAGTAACACAAAGAGATGGAGCTTTTAAATGTTTAGGATGAATTTGGAGGAAGATCAAGAAGCAATAATGACTCATTTCATTTGTAGGCTAAACCCAAATATTGTCAAACTACACCATTACATAGAGTTAGAAGATGCAGTTCATATAGTCGTGAATGCGGAAAGGTGTTGAGCAAGTTTTACCTAATGTAAAACTCTCAATATCTACAAGTATATGGATTGTAAACTTGTAGTAATTGAGGTATCAATCCCACGAGGAATTAGCTAAAACTAAACGAACTTAACTTTGCTTAAGGTTAAAAAATGTGATTTAAATGAAAAAAATCAGAAAATTAAGCATTCAAATATTAATCGAGTGGAAATAAAATTCAAAAATTAACGTAAAAAATCAAATTGAGCACTTAACCACTTAACAATTAAATTGCCACAATAAAACAATAATGATAAATTATGAAATATGGGATTCATTCTATCGTCATTTTGCTACCTTAACCATTTTTTATTCAATTAGTATCGATCCTAGATTTTTGAAGGGTTGATTACTCTCTCTAAAGACCTACTCATTTAATCCCAATTAATAATCCCTAATTGATTCCAAAATTTCAAATTTGCAATCTCTCGATTAACAAAGACAATATAACATTTTTAACTAGTTCTTAAGCAATCTATCGGATAATTGGGTTCTCACACAAGATCTCTCTTTGTATGATTATCAATTTGATATATGTGTGACGTAATAGGTTGTTAAATCTCATTACCTAACCAAATTGGATCACTATTAACTCACTATCTCAATTGATTGTTAAAGTATAAACAAACACAAATATCACAATACCTAAGACATTTAATTGAAATAAAAAATAGTCAAGTTACAAAGTGAGTCAAGAACAATCCTAATATGAAATTAGAACATCTTCAACATGTACAACATTCTCAATCCTAGTCTATATGTTAAGATAAAGGAAATAAACAAATGAAAGAGAGAAAACAACTTGATTAGATTGGTCTATAGTTAGCTAGAAAACTGCATCTCCTCTTTCTCCCTTCTTGCTCTTCCTTGCTTTTTTCTCAATTTAGTAAGATAGAGGCCGGCTATTTTTAGTCTCTTAATGTTCTTTTATATCTTAGGGTTCATTTTAGGGCTTACCCAGGTCATTTTGTTCCAAAAATACCCTTTAAACATCAAAACAGATGGAGAATCCTGTGTCTGGTGAGTGTCTGTCACGATCGTGACCTAGGATAAATTCCTTATTGGGGGAACCTTCTGTCACAGCCATTGGTAGTGCGTCCTAATGCTAGTCAAAATAAACTAAACCTACTACTATAGCAGTGGTGAGTCTAGGTTGATGTGAGTCTAGGTTGATCCTCACATAGAATGTGTGTAAATTTATTGAAATGAAATTATTTAGTGTTTAGGTTTTTAAGGAGGTTTTGGTTTTAAAAATAAGAAAATAAAATAAAGTTAAACTAACTAACAAAAGCAATTTAAAGGAAACATGTAAAAAATGATAAAAGTGGGAAATTCGGAAAGGACTTGGTTTTTTGGTTCAATCTCAACTTACACTCTAATCAAACATATTTCAATGATTTGTTGCTCTGAATCCTCTCTTAGAAACTATTAATCATAGGTTAGCAATTAACCTGGGTTTCCCTTAGGTAGTGTTTAATTAAGATACGATCGTTAATTAAACCTAACCAATACCTACCGAATAACCTAGGATACAACCTCTAGATTTAATTAGGAAATAGCATTACAAATTAGGAAAACCGATTAATCAAGACAACAATCACATACGATGCATCATTTAACCTAGGTTATGTTATCCCCAATGATTACGAATGATTAGTCGCTACAAAAGAATTTCAACATAACTATTACAGATTACATTGAATATTTTAGCAATGGGTTTGTAATAAACCAATCCGATGAACACTTTAAAATCATCTTTTCACAATACCCAAATCCATACACATTGGATAACATAAGCAATTTCTAAAGAGAAAGAAACAACAAAACAGTGAAGGAATGCTTAATTGTGTTGTTGGTGTTGATGTTGACTCTGAACTGGTATAGGAAAGCTACCCCTCCATGGGTCTCCTAAGGTTAAAAGCTTTGCCCCTTCTCTGCATTAAAACCAAGAGCTCCTAAAAATAATGCTTTAGGCCCCACCAAATGCCCCTCTAAAGAACCCTCGCTACTGTCTCTATTTTTGTTTCAAAACCAATCCATATAACCCTATTTCCTTTCTGCCTCTCTACGTCAGTGTTTTTGGTCCTTTGTTCAACGTCTGCATTTTGCTTGTCTCAGCCCAACATGCACTACATTTTGCTCTTTCCTAGCCGACGTGTGGTTGCTTGATTTTACTGCCATTTGCTGTAGTGTTTTACACTAATTGTCTCCTCTTTATGTGTTGCCATTTCTACTGCTCCTTCCCAATTACTGGTGTCATTTCATGTTGCTTCTAACAGCCTCTTGCACATCATTTTGGTCTCCTTGCTTCCACCTATTGCATTGTCATTTGAACATTTTCCTTAGTTGTCCAAATGTTGGTGTTTTCTTCATGGACTGCTACCATTTTTGCTTTATTCTAGCTACTGTGTTGTTTTATTTAGCAGGTTCTCAGTTGTCTTCTTTTGGACTAAATTTGTTTTCTTCTTGCTCTAATTTTCTTCTTCTTACTCCATGAAGACAAGTGAATATTAATCGTTGAAAAATGGCCTAGATATTGTGCTTTCGACTTACTTTAACTTCTTTGCTTTCGAATTGTGCTTTCGAATTACTTTAACAAGGTCACGTTTTATTAATTGACTTGGTTGGAATGTCATTTTAGCCTTTTGACACAAAAATAAACATTTTTCCGTGAATGTCCCTAGTTATTCAGCTATATCACATTCTCAATTAACTACTAGCTCTATTCATAATTCGAAGGCCAACAGAATAGTTATTAACTATCGAGATACACATTTTTTTTCACAATTCACATCGCCTACCTCATTTCTTTCAACTAATCATCCCAATAAAATATTATTAATAATGATACTTATTCAATTGAATTATAATTATAAATGTATGTAACAAATTTCCTAAGGTGAACAAATTGACTTCGTATCCTAATTAACATGTATATTTAACCAAAGATATGTATACCACAAATTTCACAAGGAAATATGCCTTTACAACTTCAATGACAAGGTTTAAAGCTAAACTACTTGCGTCAAGTTATAGCCATTAACATATTGACACAATTCACACTTATGCTCACACCATGTCAAACTAAACAAAAAACTAACAATATGACATGCAAAATCCACGCTCATGATAACAATATCAATGCAAACCTCCTTACACTTAGACAACACATTGTCCTCAATGTGAGGAGAACCAACAATATATAAAGGAAACTAAAAATGACAAGAAAACCAAAAATAAAAAGAAAAAGGTTAGAACATGAAACCCATTATGGTGATTGAGGTGGCGATGGTGTTGGAGATTGGATTTGAACGCCATAAGCAATGAAGTATTTATAGTTCCTCTTAATGTCGTGGCACTACCGTCATGGTTCTTACACCATTTCCTTCAACATTTTATTGTTTGAAACCAAATTTGCTTGACCCCCAGCATGCATCCCTATATTATAATTACTTTAAAAGAAAAGAGAATTAACTATCTAAACCATTCCAAATCATTCAAAACTTATTTTTAGAATTTAAAACAAATCTAGCTACACAACAATTTCAATCTAACTACCAAAATGTGCTAAGTTATGGTTAGTAGCTTAACCTTCATCATTGGAAATTTTTTAATTATTTGAAAGGAAAGAAATTACTCCCTTTCTTTGGAGAACACTCCTCCAAGATACGGTTTGCAATGATGCCCAATTATATTGAAGGTTTCCTCGTTCAAATTTTCTAATTCAAGTGCTCCATGTGTGAATGCTTGGGTGACCATAAAAGGTCCACTTTATCCTGATTTGAGCTTTCCCAAAAATAGCTTCAACCTCAAATTGAACAACAACACCATATCTCCCACCTTGAACTCTCTTCTTGAGATGAGAATCATACCATCTCTTCACCTTCTCCTCGTAGAGTTTAGCATTCTCATACTCATTGAAGCGAAAATCCTCGAGTTCATTCAGTTGCAAGAGTCTTCTCTTACCTGCTCGCTTCCAATCAAAATTTAAAGCTTTCATTGCCCAATATGCTTTGTACTCGAGTTCCACAGGCAAATGACAAGCTTTAACATAAATAAGTTTGAATGGATTTGTCCCCATTGTAGTTTTAAAGTTAATCTGATAAGCCTATAAGGCATCATCTAACTTTAACATCCAATCCTTTCTTAAACCATTCACTGTCTTCTCCAATATCTATTTGAGTTCACGATTTACGACCTCCACTTGTCCACTTATTTATCGGTGATATGGTGTGGCCACATGATGGTGAACTCTTTTTCATTTAAAGAGGGCATCACAGATTTATTATAGAAGTGTCCTCCTCCATCGCTTATAATTGTCCTTTATAGTCCGAATCTGTTGAATAACTGTTTAAATGCAAGCAGTCATGCCATTGGTTGTGTCCTTGGCTAGTGAAAGGAAAAGAGGCTACACGCCATCTACTATATAAGTAAGACCTTGATGAGACCATGATTTAATTACACAACTCCAAAAAGGAGTTGCTTGTTATGGTATTTGCATGTGAGAAATTTCGTTCTTATCTTTTAGGCTCACATTTTCTTATTTTTACAGATCATGTGGTGTTGTAAAATCTTTTTGCTAAGAAGGATGCCAAAGTTAGGCTCATTTGATAGGTGCTTCTACTCCAAGAATTTGACATGAAGGTTAAAGACAAGAAGTGGCTTACTTGAATGGATTCAGCCATCCTTTTCTTTGCCCATGGTCGTTGTCGCCTGCAAATCCGAACCTTGGCTCCGTCCTCAGCTCTCTCGCAAGCGAATCGATTGGTCTCGCTTCTGTACCTGCAAGCCACAAGGAGAATCTCAGACTAGCCTCACTACGGTTCTTAGGAGTTGATTCAGCGTTACCTGGCTGACACTCTATTTTGTGTCTCTCCATTGACGGCGCCTTCTCTGCTCTCAATCTCCTTCAGTCAGCCGTCTCGTTGCTGAATTAGGGAAGTAGTCTCAACGTATCGGGAAAGTAAGGGTTCGTTTTGCCCTAGATGATGACAAGCTCTTAACCGGTTCCAATTGATTCAATTGTTGTTTTTTGTTTTAATTTTGGTCGACCCAAATGACGGGGCTTCATTTTGGTACCCAAGGTCTTCTGACTTTGTAGCTTTATTTTGAACCATATCTACTCTTCTTATTAATGAGAATTTTTTAATTTCTCAAAAAACAAGGGAGCAGAAAATGTTATAGCAGACCACTTATCACGACTTGAAGGGAGGCATCATGAAGAAGAAGAGGAAATCGAGGAGAGCTTTCCTTATGAGGCTTTAATGATACTACCTCTCAGGTGGTATTCTTCCTTTTGATATCTCATATCAACAAAGGAAGCACTTATTATTCTAGTGTTCTCCCTATATTTGGGATTAACTTGTGTTATATAAAATTTGTGCTGAAAATGTGATTCGCAGGTGTGTCCCTAAAGATGAAAAGCCTGACGTTTTGACTCAATGTCATAGTTCAGTGTATATAGGACACTATGGAGTGAACAAGACAGCGGCTCGTATCTTTGAATGTGGGTTCTATTGGCCAAGTTTGTTCAAGGATGCCCGAAACTTTGTGCTCCAGTGTGATGGATGCTAGAGGTGGGCAACATATCAAAGCGGGATGAGATGCCACTTTCAAACATCATGGAAGTGGAAATATTTGATGTGTGAGGCTTGGATTTTATGGGACCATTCCCATCCTCCTTAGGTAACACATATATATTGGTTGGAGTTGATTATGTTTCGAAGTATGTTGAAGTTGTAGCTACTCCAACCAATGATGGCAAGGTGGTGCAACGATTTATCAAGAAGATTTTCACTAGATTTGGAGCGCCTAGAGCCATAATCAATGACGGAGGGGGTCATTTTTACAACAAACCCTTTGAATCTCTATTGAAAAGATATAATGTGCATCATCAAGCGGTAACTCCTTACCATCCTCAAATGAGTAGCCAAGTAGAAGTGGTGAACAAAGAATTGAATTTTTTTTGGATAAGGTGGTGAGCACTTCAAGGAAAGATTAGGCCTTGAAGTTAAACGATATACTTTGGGCATATAGGACAGCCTTTAAGACACCCATAGGTACTACTCCATATAGACTTATGTATGGCAAGGCTTTCCATTTACCTTTGGAGTTGGAGCATAGAGCCTATTGGGCAATTTGGAAGTTGAATATGGATGGGAAGCTTACGAGTGAGAAGAGATTGTTACAACTTGATGAATTGGAAGAGTTAAGATTTAAAGCTTATGAAAATGCTAAGTTGTACAAAGAAATAGCAAAAAAGTGGCATGATGCTTATATTATAAAGAAAGAGTTTAAGAGTGGGGACTTAATGCTTTTATTGAATTCACGACTTCAGTTATTTCCTGGAAAGCTCAAGTTAGGATGGAGTGGACCCTTCAAGATCGTTCAAGTGTTTCCCATGGAGCTTTGGTGTTAGATCCTAAAATTTTTCTAAATTACTTATTATTTGTTTAATTATTTATTTATGTTTTGTTTACTTATTTATTTATTTATTTTTATTATTGAGTCATTAAATTAGTGGGCATAAGTAGAGATTAGAAATTAATATGGGAATGATAGAATTAAGTTAGCTTAAGGAGTTAGTAGATGAAAATAAGTGAAAGAAGGGTAAATATGGAAATACTAGTTAAATGAGGGGCAAAATGGGAAAGACAACTAAAATGTTGTCTTGAATTAGAAGAGAGAAGAGAGCATGTCGTAGAAGAGAGAAATAAGAGAGAAAAAAAAGTAGAGAAAGAATAAAAGAAGGGGAAAATCATGGAAGAAGAGAGAGAGAGAAGAAAGAAGAAGAAAAGGAGGAGAAATCAAGCTTGTTAAGATAAGTTAATCATCTTTTCTTCTTGCTTTAGTAGAGAAATAGGTTGTGTTGAGAATGAAGGAGTTAGAGAGAGAAAGGGGTTTTGTGTTGGAAGATGATTTAAGAGAACCCATTAATTCCTAGGGTTTCTAAACTAGGTTTTGGGTTTTCTAACCTAGATGGACTATGGGTAGGTTAGGTTTGAGCTTTATTTGTGTTGATTTCATTTGTTATGATTATGGAAGTTTTAAGGGATTTCCATTTGAAATTGGATTGAATAAGAATTTTGGTTATGTTAGAAAATCAAGAAAAACCTACCTAAGAGCAAGAGGAAGAACACAATTGAGTTTAGATTTTCAAGCGAAATAAGGTGGTTAAAATATTTATGGTTATTGTGTAAATGGGCAATGTACCTATGTGTGTGTGTATATGCTTGAATTTCTAAATTGTGAATTACTATGATGTGGGAAATGCATTATGATGTGTTTTATGTATTGCATTGAAAGATATATGACATTTTGATATAATTGAATTGTGAGTGTGATCATGCTATGTTTTGGAATTGTATCATGGCATTTTGATTGAAATGGAAAGAAGGAAAAGGCATGGGAATATGAATTTGTGATTTATTGAATTGAGCATGAGAGTATATCGTGTTTCGCAAGAGTGGAATCGTTTAATAGTCATGTGCATATCGACATAAAGCCTTCTCCCAACTGCCCACTTGTGGCATACGAGATCTGAAAAGTGGTCTCATTTCATTCACGGTGTAAACTTCGGTTTCTCCGTTTCGCTCCACGAAACCCTCAAGCCATTTGTTATATGTTAAGTTATGATCCAAATTTGAGTGTTATGCTTTGATGATAAATTACATCCAATATGTTCTATGTGATGATGTATTGAATTATGAGATATGGATTGGAATTGTGAATGCTGAAATTACATTGCTAGATGAAGACAAGACATGTATGGCTATATGAATATTCACATTTGTGTGTTGCTCATTGCCAATGGCTATAGATATATTAGCTACTAAGTTGTGTAGCTCAACCCATCATTTTTCCCTCCTCAGGTGCATAACGAGAAGATGAGCGATCCTTGTAAGGCATTCGAAAACTCTAAGATAGCTAGAAATCTTTTGTATTAAGTTAGTGACTAATTTGATAGCTTCATAGGCATATCAAACATGAGCATCCTTTTTTATTTTGTATTAAGTTTGATGTGTATGTTGGTATTTAAGTAAAGTTTGTTCAAACATTTACTTTGTTTAGAAATGAAAATGAGAATTTTCGAAGTTCCTTTTTATGTATGATTATGTTATTTTAAAGGTTGAGTATAATGAATGTGGAAGTGAAATATGTATGTGCATATTCTCTTTGTTGAGATTACAAATTGTTGTTAGTATTATAATAGCATGTTAGAGTTGGAAAGATTGTATGTGATGAAGTATTTGAGTTAAGATTCAAGAGTTAATGAGATGTACTTCGTAGTTAAAGGGATATGTGATATTGCACTAGAAGAGGTGAATTTGAGGAGATTATAAGTAAAAGGGATGTTAGAATGGATTTAGGATCCATTGGAGGGGTCTTAGAGAGTGAAAAATTTCGTTAAACCCAAAGGTTACACGATCAGGCCGTGTATAAACACAATGACCGTGTATTCCAGATGTAGACACATTGCCAGACCCGTGGGTTATACTGTCTGACCGTGTATATTCACATGATCCATACTTTGACCTCCAAATGACAAAATATCGCTTTTAGTTCTTCACAAAATTGTATATCTAGAAGTCCTCTTAGAAATAGTCTAAAGATGACCTTAATCCGATATCCCTAGTGAAAGTTATGCCAATTGTCCCGAGATAGGTACAACATGATTCAGGGCAAAATTATGTTTGATTCTTTCGGCCAGAACTTCACAACCTGACCTTCGAATGAAGTGATTCTTAAAGGAATAGATGCCTAACACATCTTTCTATTTCTCCATAAAAATTGGTAGTTTTTGGTGTTGATTTGAAAAATATTGATGGATCAGTTGGAAGGGCATAACTGGGTTATGAGCATACTTTGGATTTTTAAACATATCTTGAGCTATAGTGCTCCGAATGAGATAGTTCTTATTTCAAAATAAACTAGAGACATAGACCTACAATTATTTTGAAGAAGTAAATTGTGATTTTGGTGATTGGTTGGTGTGGGCACACTACTTGTAACATCCCATTACCTGTGGGAAGGTTAAAATAGTAAATATGATGATTTATGAGAGGCTTAGAAATGCTTGCTTATGCTTATGCATAATATGCCATACACATATAAATGAATAGTGAATTTATCTGCACATGAAAATAATTGTACATGCATTCATGAATAATTCTGGGTATAATTGGATTGATTTATGAAATTTTGAGAATTATGAATATTTTTACATTGGAAATTTTACGGGTTAGTAGAATTGTGTTATTTTTTAAATTTTGGTGAATTTAGGAATAATTTCAAAAATATTGGGTTTTTATGGATAATAAAAAATAAAATAGGAAAAATGAATCAAAAGGATATTGGGAATAATTGAATTGTAAGGAGGAGAGCTAAATGGAGTTAGTTTCAAAAGAAACTAAGTTATAGTTTAGTCATTAAGAAAGTGACAAGTGTCATAATTAGAAAGTTGCTTTTATAATTCGTTAGTAGGGTTCTTTGAGAGTTAAAAAGACCTAGTGAATTATTTAAGTTCCTCCTTTATAGTCATCCTCTTTGGATTTCTTTCCACTACACAAAGTTGTTCACCAAAAATCCTTTTGTGGGATTTCTTGTGTTTCCTTATCCCACACCTCTATCACACTATTATTTGCCTTTCCTACCTAAGGAAAACCAGAAGCTAGTCATTTTTCACAGAGGAGTATGTGATTGTGTATGGAGTTATAGCTTTGGAGATAATTGAAGATTGTGGAGTTTTTAACAAGTAGTGAATAAATCCTTTAGAGTTATAGGTTTATGAAATACATTTGATTAATTACTGTCATATGCATGGAAAATGATGTTTATGTGTATATTCATGAACACAGTGTAGATGGGATGGAATTTGGTTTTAGTGTTAACTTAGTATTTGATGGATTGTTAGTGATTAAGTGATGTAAAAATGATTTTTTTGGAGTTAGAAATAGCAATAAAATGGTGTATAAAGTGAGTGTAGAAAATCAAAGAATAAAAAGGTGGTATACTCTGTTTCTTGTTCTTCTTCACTGTGCATGAATATATAAATATATATATATATATGTGTGTGTGTGTGTGTGTGTGTGTGTGTGTGTGTGTGTGTGTGTGTGTTTACCTGAGTTGGTGTTTTCTTTATAGATGATAAAAAGTGGTATTTGCGTTGAAGGTAGATGTAAAATGATGGTTTGAGATGGGAATAAGTGTTTAAATGGAAGTAGAGAGGAAGAATAGTGATTGAGAATGAAAGTTGAAAATGTAGAAAAGTAGTAGAGTATGAATAGGATGAATATGAATTTTTGGCTTTTGATGATTTTGATTAAACTTGCATATTTTGGAGTAATATGAATTTATGGTGAATGAGCTGATGGAAATGGAGTAGAAAAACTAGAAATAAAAATTTGAAATGTGGTTTTTTGAAAAATTGGAAGTCTGATTTTCCTGGAAATGAATAGTAACAGTGTTGAATTTGCAAGCTGAAACTTTCATGAATTTTCTGTGTTTATTTAGGTAGATTTTGACAAAATTGTCTTCATAAAAGTTGTAGATCATTCTTTTATCTTTCTATTGATATCAAGTACGAAATTTTTGGACATTGGAGTTAAGTGACATGATATTTAGAAGTTTGTGATGTTACATGGGATGGGCATTCGAGACAGTTGCATTGATATGAAATTTTGGCCCTTATAAAGGCAAATATTGTTTTTGAGGTCTTCATGGAATTGTAGGTCTAGAAGTCTTCTTCAAAACAGTCTTTAAATCGCCTTAATCTGATATTTGTAGCAAAAGTTATGCCTATTTTACCAAACCGGTCTGGAGAAGAGAAAAGGAAGGAAGAGGGCGAAAGTTACGATCATGACGCGTCACGATCACGAATCTGCCAAAGGTGCGCACAGCTCGAGATCACGAGTCTGCCGATGAGTCGCGATCTTGACCCGCAGGTTCTCCTCCCAACCTGAACATATTTTACTATTTTGGCCATAACTTTTTCGTCCATCCTCCAAATGACCTGATTTTTGAAGCATTGGATTCTTAACACATTCTTCTATCATCACTACACAAACATTTATAACTTTTGGTATTAATTTGAAAAAGATTGATTGATTCAAAGTAAGGGTATCGATTGAAAGAGCATAAACTTGATAGTTTACTGAACATATTCTAGTTTTTTTTTATGATATCTTGATATGTAGGATTAAAAATAAGATGAATTTTAATTTGGAGTAAACTAGAGATATAGGCCTACAAATTGTCCTAAGGAGTCGAATTTTGATTCTTTCTCTAAGATATTGAATTTCTGGATGGAAGTTATACATAGTACATTGTTTTTGAATATGGATAACCCGAGAATGTTTGAGCAAATCTTCCAAATTACTAAACAAATTGAGTGATTTTGGTGTTAATGGAAAGATAAGACATAGAGGAACACTTTTATAGAAGATAGTATGACAAAACTGCCTCATTTTCACCTTCTGATTGTACATGAACAGTAGACCTGAAAGGGGTGTCTTGGAAAAATCTGAAGTGATTCAATGAGAAATTAATTGTGAAT
This sequence comes from Erythroxylum dillonii, assembly GCA_032467995.1. Classification (NCBI taxonomy): domain Eukaryota; kingdom Viridiplantae; phylum Streptophyta; class Magnoliopsida; order Malpighiales; family Erythroxylaceae; genus Erythroxylum; species Erythroxylum dillonii. The sequence goes on from JANKYE010000013.1 coordinate 4,979,859, forward strand.
TCAATGGTTTTAGTGAGGCATAAACCTAAGTATAAGTTATACTTAGATATGGAATGATACTCGTGATTATCATTAACATGCATTATACATAATTCATTTCATACATGTGCATTACTGAATACTTATGATTGTATAAATTGTGATATTGTGTATATTATTTGTTATAGAGGAGCAACTGGAATGTCAACCTCCTGACGTTGCCGGATCTTCTAGGCGTTAGCTTCAGGAGCAACATGTGACCAACCTAGATGGTCTCACTTAATTACTTGTTTGCTTAATTTATGTTTTGAATGATAAATGAATGTGCTTGATTGTGGA
>JANKYE010000013.1:5024465-5034934 GCA_032467995.1 Erythroxylum dillonii
CCACCCTTTTTGTTTTAAATCTCAGTTCCCCAATAATTTCTATAATCAAACTCTTGTGTGATGACCAACTATGTATAAACTAAACTCTCCTGCAAGTCATTGACAAAGTATTTTCTTTATATATGGTAAACACAACGGAGGAAGATTGGTAACAATTCGTGAACTTAGTGATGGATACATTAGGTATATAAATTTTTTTTTTTGGATGATAATTAATTATCTTGCATACATATATCATAGTATATCAGGTGCAATACTATGACATGGTATTTCTTGTTTCAAAAGATCTAAATTATCGTCATTAGTGACAATAACAAGAGTGCATCATAGGATAGGAATGATGAACGAAGCCTTGTAAAGAAGGAAATTGTGGACTTTACAACTTTACGTGCACGGTGTATTTATCACAACCTAACCTGTGTACATACACGAATAGTAAATACACTCAAATAATTGAACACAACATCACAAATATACCCGACACAATAGATTTTATGCATGAATTTTTATGATCTTATTCATGTTTTGTGACACTCTAATGTCCCTAACTAAGATGGAGGTGGGGCATTTAATTATCATAAACATACTACTTCTGGCCTTTAACATCTAATCATGTATATAAAGTTTGTATGTTTATATGAAGTTACTATTGCCCATTACTTACTAAAACAACAATAGCAACACTTAGTGAGAGTCCCGTTGAGTGTGAGATCTAGGGAGGTTTACCTGTTGAGTGTGAGATCTAGGGAGGTTTAGTAATATATAGTCTTACCCCTATCAGGTCGAGAGACTATTTCTGATTGTCCAGTACTTATTAAATTTATGGAAATCACCAAATTAATAAAAGATTAAGCATATTTGGCAATGTATTAATATATGATTTTTTTATGCAATTGAAAACTAGAAATAAAACATGTAATCTTTAGAGATATATAATACATAGGATCGTCACAACTAATAAAGAATTAATCGAAACTTATTCTTTGTATGGAATAGTTATATTATTCATATGTAGTAAAGATATGTTTTGCATTAAGTTGTGGCATATGTGTAGTATAATGGTATTGTTTATATAGAGTTGTGGCATGATTTGCATGGATTTGTATGAAGTCATGATATTGTTTATTTGTAATAATAAAATATAATATAATTTCAATGTTTTATTATTACAAATCTATAAATTTGAACCCACTTAATTCAATAATCTATATATTAGTTATCTACAATTCATGATATAATATGATAAATTATAAAAACAAAAACAAAGTATAAATTGATTGGTATGACCAGTGTTTTAAAAACCGGTCGGTCGGACCGGAGAACCAGTGACCTGGAGCATGAAATGGTCCGATTGAGCTCTTTTTTTGTGAGTGATTGGCCTGTTCATTTTGCGATTGGACCGGTAAAAACCTCTGAACCGGTGAAAGAAAGAACTGACCGGTTCATTTAAAATATCTTGATTTTGATGATTTCAACTTGAATAAATATTATGATTAGTGATATTTTTTATCTTTTTAATAAAATATGACTAGTAAACTTTGTTATTTTATTTTGTATTGTGTTGGTAAACTTTTTTTATAAAAAACTTGTATGTTTTGAAGTTTGAAGATTTAAGTTAAGTTTACAATTAGATAAATAATTAAATAGTATGTTTAAAAATTATCTTATATATAATATATATATAATAAAAATTTATATATTTATTACTAACCGGTTTGATCACGATTTAATTCCGATTGAACCATTGACCCTTGAATCAGTTACTTCTCTGGTTCAATCACCGATCCGGTTTTTTAAACATTGGGTATGACTACAAGATTTGACAAACTAACAAAATTACTGAACTAATATGATAAAATTAAAACGAAAGTCCTCCAGCAAACAAAATGGAACACCAATTTCAGAACTTGTTAACAAAGGCAAAAGTACATAACTCCACCCTCTTCATCTAGCAGCCTTTTTTCTCCACTCTGTTCTGCCACGGTTAATTTCAAACCCATCACCGGATAAAAAATTACTGAACTAATATGATAAAATTAAAACGAAAGTCCTCCAGCAAACAAAATGGAACACCAATTTCAGAACTTGTTAACAAAGGCAAAAGTACATAACTCCACCCTCTTCATCTAGCAGCCTTTTTTCTCCACTCTGTTCTGCCACGGTTAATTTCAAACCCATCACCGGATAATCTTAGCAGGTGCAAAAAGTTGCGAGTGCCCTCGTCCGCTACACTTGCATTCGCGGTCCCATTTGTTCCTTGAATCGCCAAAATCGATTCAGTATTTTTGGCCGATTCTGCACTTGTGAGGGAATCAACTGCATCATTGTGTTGGCATTCCCTTCTGTAATCTAAGGTGATCGTTTGCAGTTCATGGGTATCAATGACTTCTTGCGGCATACTCTGTAACAATGGTAGACACATACATTAGTTTCCAAGTCTGACCACAAGTAATGGTCAGAAAAATAAAGGGTAACTATTCCTGAATTACTGTCAGATACTGACCTCTAGGACCCATCCAATGTAGGTAACGTTATTAACATGTTGATTCATGTCCAGATCTGCTTTTCTAGGCTGCAAATTTCAATAGCAGTGATGGGATATAAGTTTAATCTCCTTTTATGGAATAAATTAAAGTTTACATTAACATTTGGTATAATAGGGCTGTACCAAATCATCTTACCACAAGTCCAAGCCTAGAAAACTGAGCAGGATCTTCAAGTTTTGAAATTTTCATCAGGCTGCTATTGTTTTCCTCTGGAAACGCCAATCTATGAATAAGAAGAATATCAACAAAGAGAAATGTTTTCTAAATTAATATTTCTAACAGAATAACTATCCCCTGAGCTCTGACAATTACAATATCATGATAAATAATACGCAAAGTGCCAACTTCATCCTATAAATTTCATTAACTTTTTGTCTCCTTGGCTTTAAACTAATCATTAAAGGGCATCAAAAATCACAAGAAAAAATATATGGTCATATGTAATTCAAACCGTCAGAAAATCTCACTAATCCGTAACGACAGCTATACTAGTAAATGATAATAATTTTTCAAAAAATGGTAACAACAAGGAGAATTTAGAGTTGCAGGAAGAAAACAGCAATATAACGCATATGACTCAACGTCTTAAACACACAATTATAAACTGAATCATTAAGATTCACAATGCACAACAGCTGATACAAAAAAAAAAAAAAAAGGAACAGCAGCAAGAAATATATTTTAAAGAAGACAAGGGCTGGTTGGCAGAAAAGTAACTTGTACTGGTTGTCCATTACAGTATGCAATAAGTAACAGATGTAGCAACTCCATGATAAATAGCATAGTGTTACCTGGGCTCTCGGGGAAAGTAATTGGATAGCTCATCTCGAACATCATCACTTACTTTCTGAAGCCGCCTAGTATCTTGGTTCATCATCACCCACTTACTGAAAAATAGGTTATCAACTTCCATAATAAGCCAGAAATCAGAAGAAAAGCGCTACTGGGACATATCACATTTGGAAAAGCTCAAGTCAATCAAGAAAAAATGCACAGGGTTTAAAAATTGCTAGAGGATCTCCTGTTTGAACTACCACGGGAACATGAACAGCACATGCTTAGTTCCCTAGCAGAATCAACTTTGATAAAATGGGAGCCATTGTTAATTTAATTCGGCAAAGGACCATTTACAATAATATTGATCATGCTATTCCAGTTTTCTCTATATTCCTTCACTAACGAAAGTATGCACTGCAAAGGAAAATGAAAAGGAAAAGGAAAGAAGTCCAATAGTGCACCTAGTAGCTCTTCCAATAACCTGGCCAGTAGCGTAGTCCTTCAGAATCCAATCACGTCTTGTCCCAATTCTCCCTTCACTTTGACACCATGTTTCAATTTCGATCACATCACTCCTGCACCACATGCCCGTAAATTACAGAGGTAAAGATAAACTGAATGCACAATTAAAAGCACTAACAGAAGAGAATAACGAGTACCAGGCTGGATACTTGTAAACTTCAATGTGCATACGAGCTGTTACCCATATTAGATGCAACTTTCTCATAGTCAGGGTAGTTGCAAATCCATCAGTCGAAAATCCAACACTCTGAGCATGATTGCATCCAACTTCCTACAGGGCAATATCCCAAATTTTGGAACATTAGGAACTCCAAGGCACAATTACATAGATTGTAAGAGATGTTATTACAAGAGTTAAAACATATGCAAGACACATAAAAAATTTAAAGCAAAGAAGTTTCCTAATAGCTGCAGCAAAGCCCATGAAATCCGGATGTAATCGGGAAGACTTGTTATTTCCTTTCAAGATAGTTGTTAAACTCGGATCCCATAATAAAACAAAGCATAAATTCACCGTCAATAAAGAGTGTAAAGCGTGTAAAAGACTTCTTCCCTTCTCTTCTGGCAAATAAAACCGAGCTAAAACTGGTAACTAATAGAGTATAAAATCTTAAATGAAAGCAGCAGCTAAGTAAGAAACAACAATACCATGCACGAATCAATCCCAAACACCCCATCTTTAAATTTTGAAATGACAGAGGGTCAAAACCAGAATATCAGATATGAACAGACCTCAAAAATTCACAAGAGCTTTAGTAAAGGGAAGTCCTAAAGCTCGATACAAGCAACACCTACACTTGGAGAACAGAACATCAAAGAAAACCGATCCAAATTCCAAATCAAAACGAAACTAAACCGCGTGCAATAATAAATAAATCGTTTTGAAATGAACCAATTTCATCTTAAAAAACACACCTGCAGAAGATTAGCAATGGTCTCGATAGTAGCAGTCTTGTTTATCCCAACCTCATAACACCTCACAATAAACTTCTCCTTATACGACAAGCCATCCTCGGTCAAGCTTCCCAACCGGAGCTGGTTAGCCAAGCTGCCAACTGACCCGGAAACGACCCCAACCCCACTAGCCTGTCCTCTGGACACAACAGCTTGAAAGCGAATGGCGGACCTAGTCGCCGCAGAACCGAAGAACAACCTGGCTGGTCGGCGAATGGGATGGGGATTGCCCAAGAAACTGCATTGTGACAACAATGATTGGTGGACTTGCTCGGTGACGTTACAGGAGAGCTTCGACATTGTCTAAAAGTAAAATCGAAGGAAGTCTCTATATGGTTGAAACAACGTAGACTGTACGTTTGTGGATGTCGGAGATGGTTTCGTGCTGTGTTTTTCGTTGAAAAGGGACCAGTCCCTCGGTGCTCGATGCGACCGAGGGGGTGGGGCAGAAGTTTGGGCTTGGTTTTGTAGAAAAATAACGATGAGGCCACTGCTTTGGTGGCATGATGGTTGACTTGGAACTGTTTAATACCTTGCACGTTTTAACCGCAACAAGTGGACGAGAAAAAAGCAAAAGCACGTGCGAGTATGAATGGTTCTCCTACCAAACTCGAGTTGGACTAAGAGGATGACAAAATAAATATAGATACTCATCCTAACATATGGGTTTCCTATAGTATAGTATAATTCAATGAGTAGAGTGCTGCTCTTATGCGAATTAAAAATATTAGTATTGACTGCCTTCTTATTATTTAATGCAATGAAACTAATTAGATCACCAAGTTAAAGTAATGACTAAGTTTAAATTCAACCACTAGGCAAGTAAAATTGAGTCGAGCAGTGTTTTAAAACCTAGACCAACTATCGAACTGGAAGCCTTACTGATCATCGATTTGACCGGTTCAACCACCGGTCGAATCGATGTCACGTTATAATTATGCAATAATTATATTTAATTATATATAATATTAATAATATTAAAAAATACAAAATATACCAAAAATAAGAAAAAATAAATATAATAAAAATTTATTGAACCAGTGGTCGGACCGGTCCGACTGGTCAATTGACCGGTTTTGACCGGTTCTTACTAGTTCAATTGAGAATCGATTTTTAGGGGTGAACCGGACCGGATAGCTGACCGGTCACCAGTCGAACCGGTCGGTACGGTCCGGTCCGGTTTTCAAAACAATGGAATCAAGGATTCTCCTTTTCTATGCCTTGAATTTATCTCGACCCAATAATTATTTTTTTTGTTCTTTGAACTATTAGCAATTCCAATTTTATAACTATATTCTCTCTCGAGCAATATAGTTCTTATTCTTAAGTTGATTGACTAAAAATCTTTTCTAATCAAAACTCGCAAGAACACGTTACTTTTTTTTATGAATTCACATGATATTTTTAACCGTAACTTAAAAAATTATGTACGCCCATCTTTAGGATTTCGATGAATTCTTATTGTTCATAATATGATCTATTCATACGTATAATCTCTCGATCCCAATGTATTGCAAATCCAAAATTGAATTATAATAATAAAAATTTTTAATTCAACATAATATAATCATGACTAATTCTTAAGAAAACCAAGATATTTCACTGAATTAGATAGTAAATTAAAAATATTAAGTCCTAGGCTCTATCCCACCTAGATTTATATCCAAATTAGTTTATAATAAAAAAAATACAAAACTCATAAGAACAAGAAAGAACACACAAAAGAAGTTTGAATTCTCATAGATTGAATCTTAAATATTTTTTATGAATCTCAATGAATCTTCTTATTTTCCTCTCCAAGACTGCTCTTTCCTTAATCCTATCTACTATAATCGGCTCCTAATTAATTTTTCAGGTGCAAAACTGACCTTTAAAAGTGCCCTTATATTCTCTATCATCTTTCTCTTAAAATTAAAATCTTAAAATTTTTGCCCAACACTACCTTAATATAGGACCATGTTGAACTTCCATTTTACTTAAGACCCATCTCAACTTCTTTTATGAAACAAAATACAGTTAATATAAGACTAGATATAGGGATATGTTTCCTCTATGTTAATGAACATAGGCAAATATGATAGGATGTCGTGAATATTTAATGCTCTCTTGTTGAACACAGTTTGAACATGGGTTTGTGTTAGTACTATATTAGCCATGAAAAAAGCTTACCTAGAATCATAATGTGATATGATTGAATATGGGGAGTAACACAGTACTGTGTTGCTACTATTTTTTGAGTCTTTTGCCTAAAATCTTCCAACTTTGCTCTAACTTGACTCACATCTTCCCAACTTTATTCCTTCATTAAGGGACTAAAACAAGACCTAAAATAAAATGTAATTCGTTTTAAATACTAAATCTAATAAAAAAACATAAAAACACAAACATAATGCTCCTTATATTTGTGTTAAAAATATAGTAAAATTAGAGCTTATAAAATTCCCCTACAATTAAGAATTGGTTTGTCCTTAAGAAAATCAATTTCATTACTCAAAACTTAAATAAGAGACCCTAAGAAAATCTATTTCATAACTTAAATATGAGGCAATTAGAGGAAAGTGTCTATCATATCAAATATATCAAGCATGATTCTCCACTATTTATTCAATTGCAAAGTTCAACAAATTGTTAGATATTTAGTTAAGTGCATTAAGTCTTAGTTCAATTCAATTTACTATATAATCTAACTTAACTCATATAATTCAACTCAAAACATACATTGAACATATATGAGAAAAAATGTTTTAACTTTAAAACATCTTCATAACTCTAAACTAATAAATTTAAATCTTATGATATAAGTTCGTAGTGAATTTTGTGAGATAATTTCCTACATTATATGGGATATTTCAATATCAATCACATCCAAGTAGAAATAATTATTATATTCAACAAAGGGTATGTTTTATAACCTTAAATATCTTTAAAATGACTTCATCATCCTCTACCCTAAGGATTAATTTTCCAATATATACATCTATAATTGCTTAGCAATAGAAAGTAAAGGTCACCCTAAGATTAGAGGAACCTTTATATCTTCCTTTACATCCAAAACCTAAAAGTGACAGTCTATTTTCCTTCTAATCATGGCCCATTTACACCGTGATAATCACGGAGTTTTGTACTGCAAATCTCTGCGCTAGTTAGGTCGTTTGAGTGGTTGTTTGTTTACCTTTTCCCTTGTAACAAAATATATATATATATATATATATATATATATAGCTTTCTCCTTTAACTTATTTTCCTTCTCATTCTCCTTATCCTCATCCTTCCACAACAATTACATCCTTCATATCGTCTCTAATTTTTCCATTACTAGCTCCTTTCCACTCCTTAATATTATTGCATTCACCTACTCATTTGGGTTTGGCTCACTATTACTATAAAAAGTACCCAACTTCTTTTCAAAGACAAGCTTGGAAGTCGTCCATTATGCATTTCTATGTTGTGGATATAGGTATATTGATTTTAAAAGCTAACATCCAATGTAGTAATAAACTAGCCATAAGTTTATTAAGATTTCCTTTCTTTTGCTACTACTTTTATTGTTGAAATTAGGGAGGAGGCATTTTTCTCTACTATCTTTGGCTACTCTATAATAAGTTTAGATATTTTCTTTATCTTGAATTGTAGGTGTTTCTATAGGACTTATTCTAAGGTTAGTTTATAATAAAATCAGTTTGCTTCAATTTATGATCCAAATTGTAAGTTACTTATCATTCATGATTAAGGTGTCCCCTACCATATAAATCATAACTCATGACCTACATCGATTGTGCTACCACACTCATTTGGCCAATTTTCTTATGAAGAGCTTATAAACTTTGTTTCTAATATTATGGATGCCGCCTATTTTATGATTTGACCTTAGATTCTCCATTAATATTTGTTCATTACTATGTTCTTGTTCAGCTATTTTAATTCCTTAAAGGTATTATAAATTTTTATTCCCCTTAAAAATGCGTCTTTCCGCTACTAGGTTACGTATCTCAATATAAAATGTTTGCATCTATATACCTAAGTTAAAATTGTGGTGCAAACACTTTTTCAGTAACTCCTTCCATCTCTCATAAATTTCATATAAAAACTCACCTTCTAACGATTGAAAGGAGACAACATTGTTCTTGAGCTTGAACATATATGATGAAGGAAAGTATTTTGTTCAAAAATTTCTTAACCAAAATATTCTATATAATGATGGATCCTAGAGGCAATAAATTGAGCCACAATTTAGCTTGATTCATCAATGTGAAAGAGAAAGTTCTCAATCAAATGTCATTATTTGAAACTCCATTAAGCTTAAATGTGTTATAAATTTCTAAAAAATAGCAATGTGGATATTAGGATCTTTATGTTGTAGACCACTAAATTGCATAAATTACTAAACCATCTAGATCATGTTGGGTTTAGCCTCAAAGTTTTTTGCCTTAACTCTTAGTCTAGTACTACTAAACTTGGTCCTAGTAAGTGATGGTCTAGTATAATCATCCATTATATGATTCCTTCCTTGCCCACCATAGTGCCTGGTAATTGCATTTGAACTCTTAGGTTTCTTTCTCTCAATTTCAAAAGTAGGGTGTGTTTGATTTCTTATTTAGCTCAAGTATACTTTAGGACTATTTCTCTCTCTAGCTCACTCTCTCTCTCTCTCTCTCTCTTTCTTTCTCTCTTTTCTTGTGGGTCAATTGGAAACAACCTATCTACTAGTTAAGGGTAAGGTTGCGTACTACTGGACCTCCCCAGATCTTACGTATCAATGAGATTCATACTAGATGTTATTGTTGTTGTTAGTGATACACCAAAGAAACCAAAACTGCAATATAACCACAACCATAAGATTAAGAAAATATTGTTCTAGAATAAAATAAATAAATATAAAAACAAATAAAAGGTGATTAGAATAATAAAATAAAGCTTTTCTAATATTTTAGTTATCCAACACAATAATAAAGAAATCACCCAGGCAAGTGTACTGACATTTCTTATGTAACACCTCATTCCCGCAAGACCTAAACCCAACATCAATGGTGATATCCGAGGTCATACTCCGCGAGGGTGGCATAATAGAGCACTCAATCATTCAAAAGTTGGTATAAATTTTTTTAAAATCAATAAAATATTTTGCGGAAATCGATATTCAGATCGAGCTCACTCTCATTCATAAACATTTTCAATTAACACAATACAATTAATAAAATTTCAATAGCCAATTGGGAATACTTTATTTTAAAGATTTGCAAATTTTAAGTGAGTTTTGCAAACTGATCCCGTCAATCAATACAAATACATAACATTTTAGTCATAAGGTCTTTACCTTCCACCATAAAAGCCTTTGTATTCACATTGAACAAAATTTGGGAATACATTATTTTAAAGAAATGACGGAATACAAATTTATACAAAAAAAAGGAAAAACACTAATGCAAACGCGAACTGATCCCGACCTCTTCTTTCACTCACATGCAATAGGTATACTCTTGTTTTCCTAACGAGGTATTCTTTTGAGTCTTGAAAAAAATATTTGCAAATTTTAGGTGAGTTTTGCAAACTCAATGAGTGACCGTCATCAATGGCTCACCCAGTCACATAACACATAATTCACACATCTCACTTTATTTCACATTTCACATTTCACATTTTTTCATTCAATACACTTAATCATCATATTAT
>JANKYE010000013.1:5074658-5086816 GCA_032467995.1 Erythroxylum dillonii
TTAATTTTATTACTCATTTTAAATTAAGAGATAAAATAATTTTAAATTAAGTAATTAATATTCATATTTTTACAAATTTTTTTAAAACTATATTTTTATAAGTCATTTTATACGTAAACAAATACTAATTTTATCAAACATTAAATAAGAAACAGGTATTTTAACAACTCATCAAATCAGCTGGTAGAGCTATCAGCTCACACCTATGCAATGATCTGATTGCATCATTTACTCGCCAATTCCCGACAAAACGCTTTCGCATCCAAATTCCTCTGTGCCTTTGCCCATGGGTACCGTCGGCAGCGATGTCGAAGCAGGCTTCGCCAAGCTTCAAGGCGAGGACTTCGAGTACTACATGCAGACCTACTCCATTGTGCTCGGCCGGACCTCCAAGAAATCCACCGTCGACGTCGACCTCGCTAGCCTAGGTGGCGGAATGAACATCTCCCGCCACCACGCCCGCATCTTCTACGACTTCACCCGCCGCCGCTTCGCCCTCGAGGTCCTCGGTAAGAACGGATGCTTGGTCGAGGGCGTCCTCCACCTCCCCGGCAACCCTCCGGTGAAGCTCGATTCCCAGGATCTGCTTCAGATTGGCGACAAGGAGTTTTACTTCTTGCTTCCTGTCCGGAGCATTCTCGGTGGGCCCCTGGGCCCCAGGCATCACGTGCCGGTGGCCCCACAGAGATCGTCTGGGGCGACGACAGCGGTTATCAAAGGAAGAGGAAAGGAGTATTTTGAGGATGATGATGAGGAGATTGGTGGTGGTAGCAGTGGGAAGAAGATTAGGAGAGAAGGGTTTGATGGATATGGCTATGGTGGTGGTGCCGCTGCTGTTGGTGGGTCTGGTGGTAAGGGTTTACCTGGACCATTAGGTTAGTAGTTGTTGTAGTACCTATATATAAACTAATATTAGAACAATTTGCTTATTTTTTAATGTAAAGGAATTGGTTATAGTCACTTGATGCTTATGAGTTAGTTTTAGTTTGTTTGTTGATGTAATTCTGTTTCTTTAGAATTGTCCCTGTTGGTACCGATTATTGATTCTTTGCAGTGTATTCTCGTTGTGTTTTGAATTCTCCATCAAGTGGTTTTGATGGAATTCTTTTTGAAACTAAGAACTAGGCTGCATAATGCAATGGCGGTCAAAATGATCCATGGGGATCAATTGCTAATTGTTTACTAACTCTATGATTATATGTTTAACCAGTTGTCGTCTGCAATGCAGTTTGGAAACTATGGTTGTTTCCAGTGCTTGGTAATTGGATAGGATCAATGCTTCTTTTATGTATATCATTTGGTTTGAATACTGTAAAGGTGCTAGCTTTTGAATTCATACGGTGATGGCTTGACATCAAGGTATGGAACTCCCTCACATTTATTTGAGGGATACAGAATATCTGAATTTTTGTGAGTAGGTTGTACAATGTCTTTGGTTCTTAGGTTGACCTATTGCTTTCCACAACCTGAAGTTATTTGGTTGACCACACCTATCTTCTGGCTGGCAGAACTATTTACGTTGTCAGCTCTCACTTTGAAGCCCTGACATAAGCTTTAGTTCGATTTAGTTTGCATTTTTATAGCTAGTCTCAGTTTGGCATTGGTATGACAGAAACAAAAGAAGTTATCAGTCTGTTTAACATTACCACTATTTAGGATTGTTGAGTTTTCCAGTATGTGTTTGTTACCTTTGCTTTGTTGCTCATGATGGCCAAGTAGTAAATCATTCACTTCCCTTTCTTCACCAAGAGGGATTTGAAATTGCTAAAATAGGGGTACTGAAATCCTAGAAACTGTACTAAATAAAACAATCTAGTTATGTCCAATAAAAAGCCAAAAAGAATAAAGATCAGAAGGAAACTATTTCCTTGTGATTCCAAGTTAAATGCACTGATGTTGTTCTGTTTAATTTTACCTTTTTGATCCTTAATAACTTTGTTTTATCTTAATGTACGCATTTCAGACTATTACGATCTATTCAGTTATAAATTAAGTGCGTAACCTGTAAAGTGAATAACGCTGAAAATCTAGGGCCTTTAGAGCTCTACTTGCAAGGTTGTTAGATACTCCTGAAATAATTCGCCACTCGATATATCCTGATGTTCGCAGCCTTAATAATCTGGCCCAAAAGCCTGTTGCATTTAATTTTGATACTCTTGGGATTAATTTGTCAGCACAAAATTAACCTCAACCTAACCAAAAAGAGGGACTTGTTTGTTAATATTGTATCATTCCCCTCACACTAACACAACGAATGGAATTAATTGTTGGCTTTAAGTGATAACTACATCTTTTAGTTTAACCTTCTAGGTATCCTAAGGAACCTCATTAAATAGTTCTTCTCTGATGAGAGGTAGGACTACGGGAGTTTTCACCTTGATTTTGTGAATTCACCTTCAATGTAGACCATATCAATGGACGATGCTTTGATCTTCTTTAGTTGTGTGTTTGTGATTGATCTAGAGGTGATCACTTTGGTAATGTCTTGACGTGGCATTGTTTAACCAATTGGTCATTTGTAGTAACACGTGTCAACCAATTGTCATGACCCTTTCATCGAGTTTGTAACACCTCTATTTATCTCTTCTGAAATTTGGTTTTTAACAGTTGTCAGTGTACTTTAAAGGAGGACTTCGGCTTTGAAACAGCGATGCAGTCAGAATATTTAGTTATCCTACCTCACAAATTTGAAGTTTATATAGAATTCTACTTTCAGTCTTGCATTCCACAATTATGCATGCTCTTTGGTATCATACTGTGCTTAATATCTTTGATACCATGCTCACTACCTTCAGAGAAGAAGATGCAAGGACGATCTAGGGTTGATAGTGAATCAGACAATCAACAATTGCTGCAGTTGGAGGAAAAAGATGTTGTTTCATCAGTAGCTACTGTTCTATCAGATCTATGTGGTCCTGGTGAATGGATGCCGATGGAGAAACTTCATTCTAAGGTCTGTTATACAATCTATAGTTAATAGTTATCTTTGTTTTCATTCAATTTTTTTCCAAAAATTAACTAATAGCTACTTAAATAGCCCGCTGTTGAAATTTCTAGAAATAAAATGACAGCTTTATTCAAGCTGCTTCTGTTTTTCATTTTGGTGTTTATTATTGCTATATTACTAAGCAGCAGATATTTATAGATTTTGGTTGATGTTCATATTTTATGATATAGAATGGTTTTTGTTTCCAGGCTAGTTGGGAAAAATGAATTCATGGGCACATCCCGTTATCTTAGATCCTAGGATTTGTCTTGTTTTACCAAACTTCCAGGGCTTATGCATGTAATGCACTCTTTTATGAAAAGATGCTGATTTCACCAAATGATTACTGGGCGGAACATAGAGTGGCCTATAAATCCAAAACTAGTCATTGCTTTACATAACAATTGATCTTTGATAAAGCATCCACTCTGTGTTACGATCTTACTGTGGAGCAGTTCACTGTCATTCTTTAAAACCTCTTGTTTTGGTTTTGCTATTTGGCAGTTGTCACCTGAATGTTTTTTGCATGCAACTGCAGTAGGATAGGTTATTCCCTCCAGATTAGGATCTTAGGTGCTGGCAAGTTAATAATGACTTGAATTTAGTAATTTATCCTTGTTGTAAATTTGGTCATTAAAAGTTGATCCTTTTGAAAAAATGCTAGTAAATAAGTTTAGGCTTGGCCTCTGTGAAGTTTTATCCCATAGCGAAGACATTTTGTTATCAAGGATAAGAAAGTCAGTGGTCAGACTGGTGACATCTGAATTTAGCCGTGATGTTTTTGGAGCTTTATATCACACTTGAAACGTTGCTAAAAGGGCCATTAACTTTAGTTGGTTAAACCTCACATGATGCCTACGTCTCATAATTGTTTACTCAACTCTTTGTTCAGCTGGTGGAGCAATATAGCAATGTCTGGCATCACACTCGAGTGAGGAAGTATCTTACTCCTGAGGACTTTCCTGGGCCGGAGTCAAAGGGGAAACCATGGTATGGCTTGCTTATGTTGTTAAGAAAATACCCAGAGCACTTTGTAATCAACACAAGATCTAAGGGCAGACTGACCCTGGAATTTGTATCCCTTGTCTCCCTGCTTTCGTAAATGATATATACCAACACAGCCTTGTACCTTCCAAAATGTGTCCTGTATCCATGTAGAGGTTTTGTAATGGCAGTTTTTGCGACAGCTTGGACAATTTTATGCTAGTCAAGAGTGATGACAAATGGTGGTTGCTGTGTTTTATCTGACATAGATTGATGGTTTTAAGTGGCGGGAAATCTAATCATTCAATAGGGCAGCATATCCATTTTGTTTTGTGCTTGCATTCTTGTGTTTAATTCCTAAGATTTCATAACCCTGCAACTTGGGGTGATTTCACACTTATATCTTGAACTAATTTTATCTATAAGATAATTGGCAGAGTCCTAGCAAATAGGTTGAAATTTGTTTCATCATCGGTGATAACCAAGGCTCATTCTTGAGCGATATGAATATTGGAGATAATATTCGAATTTTGTAGGAGTTCTTGAAAGCGTATACAAGAGGAAATACTCCATAGAGATGTACAATGTTGGTTGGAGATTTATGTTACAAATTGTGGAGGTTATGAAATTTTTCCAGATATTTATCAAATAGATTTAAGAATGTGTCACTACTGTTTCTTTTGAGATTTTGATTAATGGAAGCTTGGCGTAGATGTTTAAAAGACAAAAGAGGATATAGGCAAATGAATCTTCTTTCTCCTTATTTATGATTTGTATGGAAGTTTTCACCCTGTTTCTGAAACACAAAATCTCTATAACCCCTAAATTAAGTACCACTAAGGTTAAGTTGTTTTTTATAACAAGTTTATATTTTGTAGATGATTTTATCCTATTCAGCAAGCTTAATACTCATTTAATTCCTTTATTGATGAGTACCTTCCAAAATTTTAAGGAGATATCTGGATTTAGTATTAACTTCCATAAAAGCTTCTTCATCTTGTCAAAAAGTGTTACACATCTCTCAAATGTTTTGTCACAAGTCTTTAGAATGAAAAACAATATCCTTCTCTCCTATACTCGGGAATTCCTATCTTTTCAAGAAGACTAAGATATAGGGAATGTCTACCCTTGATTGAAAAGATTGTAAAAAGATTAGGGTCTTGGACAAATAAAACCCTCTCTAATGGAGGCAAGCTTTAACTCTTGAAACTTGGCATAATGTCAATGCAATCTTACCAGTACTCTTACATATTCTTATCAAAAGGACTAGTTAAAACGGTGGAAAAAACATATTCTTATTAAAACGGTGGAAAAAATGATGAAGCAGTTTTTATGGAGTAAAGGAAAAGGTGAGAAAGGAATAGCTAAATTGAGTTGAAAGCAAATATATCAACCAAAAGATGTTGGCTTGGGATTGGAGACAACAACAAAAGCAATAGATGTCTAATGCTGAAGAGAATTTGGAGAATTTTAAGTGAAAAAGAGTCCTTATGGATCAAATGGGTATATAGTTGTATATTAAAAGAGTGGCAATTTGTGGGCAACTAATCTTAAAGAAACTTACTCTTAGTTCTTTAACTAAATCCTTAAGTTTAGGGAAGAGGTACAACAACACGTTGCATACAAAGTAGGGGTAGGGGATAGGATTTCATTATGGTATGACAACTGGACTAGTTAAGAGGCACTAATACATAACCAGATGGCAAAGGACTCCCTGGTTAGGTTCTCAAAGAAAGCGCTAAGATGCAGGAGTTAATTGTAAATAGAATCTGGTCTTTATCCTCAGATGAGATGAGAATTATGTCAATTACACAATTTTGGCACAGTGGTGGAGAATATTCTTAACTATGGAATGGTTTATTTGTTTTAGAAAGCAAAAGAACTAATGCATGGTACAGACACGAGAATAGGGTTGTGCGAGCTGGTTTGGAACAAGGTCCTCAAGCCAAATGCCAATTTTTTGCTTTGGTTAGCTATGCTGAATAAACTTAGCACCATGAATAGATTGAAGTTTCTATCCTCTTCAAAACTATGTATATTATGTAATTTGAAAGAAGATGATAGATGATAAGGATGCTTTTGTGGGTAAAACTTATCAAAGAAGAGGGAAGAAGCTGGGTAATGGCTGATAAGCTGGAGAAGGCTGGAGAATTTAGTTAGACAAGAGAAATAACTAAAGATTAGATTAGGATAGTATTTGGATAAGGATAGTTAGCTTTTGAAAGATCCTTTTTGGTTTTTTGTTTCTTAATAGAGTTCTACCAGAATAGGAGTCCTAGTTAGATGGATTATTATTTTCCTTTTCTGCCTATATAATAGCAGAATTATCAATGAATAAAGGTATCATAATCATTAAAAAAACATTAGTTACTTTATTTGTAATTTATTCAGCTAGCTCTATCAAGAGTTAGCTAACATTCATTCAACATCAGTTTTTCCTCCAAAGGGAAGAACATCAATAAGGAAAGGAAGGTGGATTTCTCTCTTAATCGTCCAGTGACGAGATCATACAGTAAGGCCCTTACTAAATTTTTCTGCATCTCCATAAAACGTTGATCTACATGTTGATATAGGGTTGTCAACTCTGGAGTGGAATTATTGACATCATCCATGGAGACCAACTCTGATACCAAGTTAGTAAGGGCCTTATTGTATGATCTCATCAGTGGACGATTAAGAGAGAAATCCACCTTCCTTCCCTTATTGGTGTTCTTCCCTTTGGAGGAAGAACCGATGTTGAATGAATGTTAGCTAGCTTTTGACAGAGCTAGCTAAATAAATTACAGCTAAAGTAACTAATGTTTTTAACTGATAATTCTGCTATTATATAGGCAGAAAAGGAAAAATAACAATCCATCTAACTAGGACTCTTATTCTGGTAGAACTCTTTCAAGAAACAAAAAACCAAAAAGGATCTTTCAAAAGCAAACTATCCTTATCCAAACATTATTGACCGCGTTTCGTTACACTAGTCAAAATAAAATAACTAGACCTACTACTATAACAGTGGTGAGTCTAGGTCGATCCCACAAAGAGTGTGTGTAAAGTTTATGAAATGAAATTAACTGGTGTTTAGGTTTAACCGGGAGGGGGGGCTTTTGTTTTTGAAAGAGGAAAATAAAATAAAACTAACTAATAAAAACAAATTAAAGAAAATATGCAAAACAATGATAAAAGTGGAAAATTCGGTAAGGACTCGGTTCTTTAGTTCAATCTCAGCCTACACCCTAATTAAGCACATTTCATTAATTTGTTGTTCTTAAACCTCTCCTAGCAACTATTAATCATGAGTTAATAATTAAACCGAGTTTTCCCTTAGGTTTTGTTTAATCAAGATACTATCGTTAATTAAATCTAACCACCGAATAACTTAGGATACGATCTCTAGATTTAATTAGGTAGTAGCATTACGATTTAGGAAAACTGATTAATCAAGACAACAACCACATATGATACGTCATTTAACTTAGGTCATATTATCCCTAATGATTACGAATCATTAGTCACTACACATGAATTTCAATATAACAATTACGGATAATATCAAAATTCTAGCAATGGGTTTGCAAAGAACGATTCAATGAACGCATTAAAATCATTATCTCATAATACCTAATGAATTCATACACAAATAACCGAATAATAACGAAAATCCGATTATCCATACACAAAACTCAAATCTATTAACATAAGATAACATAATCAATTTTTAATGAGAGAAAGAAACAATAAAATAATTAAAAAATACTTAACTTGAGTTATCAACGTCAATTTCACCTCTGAACCAGCATTGGAATGTCTAGCTCTTGTAGATCATTTCTCGAAAAAATGCTTCAACCTTAATACAATCCCTAGCTAAAACTCCCTACTATTCGCTGCTGCGCTCCACTCCACGCCTGCGCTATCCCTCTTCATGCCCACGCTACGCTTCTCTTCACTATGCTTGCCTCTCACTGTAGCATGATTGGACAATTATATGTCCCTTCAACTGGGACGCAACTGTTCCTTTTAATCCTTTACACCCCTCCTCGTCTGCATTTAACGCAGATTGCGCTCCCCCTTAGGCACCGCATTGTGTATTTGATTGGACAATTCAAATCTGCCTTCTTGGGTCACACCTCCTCTTCACTGTGCGTACGTTGCATTTAACGCCAACGCATACGTTTCAGCCTGCTGCATGCATTTAACTCATGTCCTTCTGCTGCTCTTAACGCTGTCGTCTTGGCTGATTCTTCACTTGGCTTGTTTCTTCTTTAGTCTTCTTTATATTTATCTTGTCTTTTAATTTTGTTCTTCTTGCTCTATGAAGACAAGTAAAAATTGATCTTCAGAAAATAACCTCAATGCAATACTTTCGACTCACTTTAATTTATTTGCTTCCAAATTATACCTAAAATCATATATGAATTAAAGTAAGTATCTTAAACATTTTTGTATCATTATCTCTATGTGTAAATAATTAAATGCATCAACAATTAAACACATATCAATTTCCCCCACACTTAAGGACCGTTTGGTTTTACTTTTATTTTTCTGTTGTTGTTTTTGGTTTCTGTTTTTTCCTTAAGAAAACGAAAACCTGTTTGGTTGAGATTTGTAATATAAAAAATGAAAACAAAAACTTGTTTAATTGAAATTTGTAATAAAAAACTGAAAACAAAAACATGTTTAATTTTATTATCTTGTTTTTTTAATATATATCAAATTTAATGTTTAAGTTTTTCACAATAAGCTATTGCGTTAAGATAAGAACAACTTCAACTATGGCTTCAAAGCCTTTGCCACATTAAATGATGTAAAGATTAGCAAACTTAAAACTATTATGAAGACAATAAATCAGGTGAAGATTAGGCTTTACCTTTGATAAAGCCTCTGCCATGATGTGAAGAAAAGGCTTGGATAAAGTGCTACATTAAATAACATGAAATGATGTGAAGGCAAAGTGAAGACTAGGTTTTGTAAGAAGATAGGCTCCATGCTAAAGACACGAGGACGAGAAGTGAAGAAGGATAAAGTCTCTGATACATTAAATAACATTAAATGATGTAAAGACAAAAGTAAAGAGTAGGCTTTGTAAGAAGATAGGCTCCATGTTAAAGACACGACGATTAGAAGTAAAGATGCTGGACCCCGCTTCCAGATACCAACATTCAGAGCCATACGACATGAACGAACAAACACATTTCTTTTGCTCTTATACCAAACAATGTTGAACCCTGCTTTTGGAGCCCAACATTTGGAGTCATCAAAACGTGAGCTCTGATACCAAACAATGCTGGCTATAGGGTTATTTCCATGAACCCTTATTAACTATCATCCCACAAGGGTGGCGTGCCCACAACAGTCAACTATCAAAACAAACTTATTACTTCAACTTAACCATTTTAACAAAGTCAATATGAACACTTCATTACTACTTCAATCTATCATTTCATTACTAAAGCAAAAGAGTTTGAAAACTTTATTTACATATCAAAAGCCACACCGTTGGCTTAATACAAAATACACATGATACAATTTAATGCTTATGATTAATATGAATCTAAATACCAAAAGTTTTTTAACTAACTTAATTACAAAAGTCTCTATTCATGGTGTTTGCCAACTTTGCAAGGATCAATGTTGATCTGCTTTTTCTTCACCTGCAGAGTGGAAGGTAATGGGGTGAGTTGCGAAGCTCAATGACTTATATATTTATAGCAATTGGCAATGAGTTATACAATTCAAGCACACACACACACACACACATATCAAAGTATGCATGTATGTCCATTTAATTTGCGTAATTCTATCATCCAGTGTCACCACATAAAACATATCATGAAGATTCATCCATTAAAACTTAACACTCAATTATGTACCATACTTAACAAATCAAAAATGCAAATGCACAAACAAATGACTCGAGGGTTCCATGGAAACAAAATGGAGAAATCAAATTTTGCACCACGAACAGAATGAGTCCATTTTCAGAGCTCATATGCCACAAGCGAGCAGCCGGGAGAAGGCTCTTATCAATATGCACGTGATGAACAAAATGGTTCCACTCTTGCCCAAACAAAATCATATATTCATGCTCAAATCATTTCATCATACTTTCATACTTTCGTGCTCTTTCCTTTCTTTTCATTTATACAAAACGCTATGACATATTTCAAGGTATAACATAAAACACATCATAATGAATTTTCCACATCACAACAATTCACAATTTAGCACATATTACACATAAGACAATTAGCTCATATTACACAACAACTATAAACATATTACCCGCCTAATTTTCTTGCAAAAATCTAAGTCAAGGTTGTCTTTCCCCTTAATCTTGGGTAGGATTCCCTTGATTCCCTAAAGCAACCAAGTCTCATTCAATAGGAATCCAATTGAAAATCCCATAATGCAAAATCACTAAAATTGATTCTAGAATACTTAAACCCAAGCGTTTTCTAAACTCCATAAACTAGAATCCTTCCAAAAATTCAAAAGATTCAAAATGGTCTTACCTTGATTCTTCACCAAATGAAGAGATCTTTGGCTCAAAGGGAAGCTCTTTTCTTCCTTTAACTTTTTCTCTTCTTGAACAGCTCCAAAATCTCTTTTAAAGACTAAGAAAACTTAAACCCTAGCTCAACTCTCTTCTTTTCTCTCAAACTACCGAACTATCTTTCTCTTTCTTTCTCATTTATGTTATTCTCCTCTTCTCTCCCTCAATTCACATTTTTCTTCTTTATTTAAAAGCAAGACAACACTTCTTCTTCCAATTATGCCCTTAATGATTGAGAATTGTCCAATTTGCCTTTCCATTTATGCATTATGTCTTTTATGCTTCAGTGTCTTGCCAAAAATACCCTTGAACATTCTAAAATAACACTTTCTTTTAGAAAAGCGTTCCTCGTTGTCTTAAATTTCTAATGACACCAAAATCATTCAATTTGGTTGAGAAATCTGAAAGTATTGCCCCAAACATTTTTGGACTGTTCTTATATTGAAGCAATACACTATACCTAGAGTCCTTCCAGAAATTGAAAGTCTTAGAGATTGAATTAAATTTCGATTTCTTCATACAATTTGTAATTCCATGTCTCTAGTTTATTTTGAAACAAGAATCATCTCATTCGGAGTTCTACCGATCAGGACATCATCAAAATACCAAAATATGCTTAGTAAAATATCAGATTCATGCTCTTCCAACCCAATACCCTTACTTTGATTCACTCAATCCTTTTTAAATCAACATTAAAATCCATAACTTTCACGAAGAGGTAGAAATAATTGTGTTAGAAATCTATTGGTCCAAGAATCACTTCATTTGGAGGTCGGATAACAAGGATATGGCTGAAAGAATCAAACATAATTTTTGCCCTCAATCATATTGTACCTGTCCCGGGACTAATTTTATAACTTTCTCTATAGTTATCAGATCAAGTTCATTCTTAGATGGTTTGAAAGAAGACTTATACAAATTCAAGAAGACCTTGAAGATAGATTCTATCATCTAAAGGGTCAAAATTGGACTAGACGATAGGGTAAGAATGAAACCAGATGATTTGGGACAATTGGCATAACTTGCTCTAGAGATATCAAATCAAGGTCATTCTTAGATGGTTTGAAAGAGAACTTATAGATCTACAACTTTCAAGAAGACCTTGAAGATAGATTTTGTCATCTAGAGGGTCAAAATTGGACCAGACAATAGGGTAGACGATTTAGTCCACAATGCATAAAAGATGCTTCAGTCTACAGTGCACCAGAAGATGTTTCAGTCTACAGTTCACCAAAAGATGTTTCAGTTCATAAGAAGATGCACAGTGCATAAGAAGATGTACAATGCATAAGAAGATGTTTCGGTAGAAGATGTTTCAGTAGAAGATGTTTCAATAAAAGAGGTTTCTTTCTACTAGGTCTTCCTCACATCCCTACAAGTTCTAAATCACTAACTACACTCTCCAAAGCACCTCCACTTATAAAGATCATAACTTTCGACTCAGATGTCTAAAAATTTCATACTATATACCATTGAAAAGCTAGAAAGATAAGCTACAACTTTCTAGAAGACAACTTTGTCTAATTTAGCCTAAATCAATACAGTTTTTCTCCTGAAGTCAGAACATGAATTTTGCCACTATGGAAGACTTGAAATTTTGTACTGTACAAACTTGGGATATCCTGAGCATAACCATTCAACTAT
>JANKYE010000013.1:5108062-5122278 GCA_032467995.1 Erythroxylum dillonii
AGTGTTTGATCTTCTTCCCTACTCAGTTTATTTAAATTTATTTAAATTGTTTTTGTGTGAATTAACTTCTGATTTTGTTGTAGAAAATTACAAGAAAAAATTAAGGATCTATTCAACCCCCCTTCTAGATCACTTACACAATTATCCACAAAAGTAAAATAATATCTCATTCCTCCTTTACTCATGCAATTTTTAAAATCCCCAAATCTATAAGTACTAAGTCCAATAATTGTGATTCTTTGTCAGTCACTAACTTAAAAGTTTTCCTAAAGTGTTTAGCCTCAACAAAAATATGATATTTTTCCATTTTATTAGTGATCTAGTTAGGCAACAAGTTTAAGTTTTGCATCCTCTTAATTTACCTCACATTCATATGCCCAAGTCTAGAGTATCATTCTAGAGACTCAACAATACATGCAGAGGAAGTAAATGGATTCATTTTATCATCAAGTATAAATAAGCCCCTATTATAAAACCCTGTACAAACAAAGTTCTCATTTTTAGTAAGAACTAGCTTATTAGAATCAAAAGTAAGTTTGACACCAGCTTGTTAAGTAATACTCCGGAAATCAATTTTCTACTAACATCAGGAACAAATAAAACATTTTCTAAAGCCAAAACTTTTATTGAGAGTGACCTTTCCAACTCTTTAGAAAGGTCTTTGCTAAAGTTACCTATATACACGAATTCACCATCAACAACAACATTCAACTCTGTAAACAAGTCCTTGTTAGTGCAAATGTGGTGTGTATCTCCATTGTCAATGATCCATTTGACCAAGTTTCCAGTAAGGTTGACTTTAGACACCACAACAGTAATGATCTCCTCATCATCATTAGCTTCGACCATATTTGCTTGAAGCTTATCATTAGCTTCGACCACATTTGTTTGAAGCTTATAAAAGCTCTTCTAGTTGCCCCATTGGTACCCCTTCTAGCTTTCTTTGTCGAACTGTCATGGTTTTTGTCCTTAGCCTTTCTTCTCATGGTTGATTCTAGCTTGCCAAAGAGCCGTAGGATGACTTGACTTGTGGCACCACTAATAGTCACCATCAATCCTTTTGCACTTAAATTGACCATGCTTGTTATTGTTGAAAGACCTGATGTGTCCACAATTCTTGTTAGAGTTACTTGCATTTTTGTGTTAAATGATGTTAGCCTTAATAATAGGGATAAGGGTGAGTGATTTGTCCTTGTCCTATATGCGGTTGGCATCCTCAATCTTTATATGCCCTATCAACTCTTACAAGTTCATATGTTTCTTATTATGCCTTAACTGGTTTTTATACTCATTCCATGAGGCAGGCAATTTCTCAATAAGGGCATTATCTTGAAGCAGCTCACACATGTTCATACCCTCAGTAAGGTTTTCAGCAATTAGGTGTTCATTCTCATGTAATTAGTCTATAATGAGCTTATCATCAACAACAATAAATTTTAACCCCTTAGTAATTGCATTTTTCTTTGTACTGGCATCAAGTTCCATACTTAACTTCTGAGGCATCCTAAATCTCCTTTGTAGATTTGTACTTGCAATAGATATCAAATAATGAATTTATCATATGGTTGAGCAACACTTCCCTAGTTGTACGGTTATCTTTAGTTGTCTTTGGGTCGGTATTGTCGCTAGGAATATTTTGAAATAAGACATAATCAATTTCATATTGTTGAAAGTAAAATAGAATTTTCTCATACCATCTTTTGAAGTTTCTCCCATCTAGATGGTCTAATCTCGTTAGGTCAGGTATAATTCTCTGGGCTACGATGATAGGGACAACCTACGTGGGGAACAATAAATACAGAACCAATGTTGGTATCATTCGCATATGACACAATGAATCCAGAAATAAAGATGTTTTACACAAAATAATCAAACAGTACAAAGAATAGAACAATGCTCCAACCTATACCAAAATTAATACACAGTAATATAATGTTTCGTCTTATACCAAAATAAACATGCAGCAGCAAAAATGCAATAATTTCCAACAAACAGTAGCAACATAATAAATTTCTGACTTAGATTGCTAGCGAAATAACAATAAAATAAATTGGAACGACTTATTTAAAAGCAAGGCGTTACGAAAAATCACTGCCCCAAGTCGAAAATTTCCCCTCTATGGTACAACAAGACAACGATATCCGACCCTATAGTAACGCCTTCTCCACCAGCTTCAGTGCACTCTATTAGAAACAATATTAATATCAATAACAAACATACCTAAAGTAGATGGGGCATCTGATGCCTTCTTTTGTTTCAATGACTCCGAATAAACCTTAGAGTTCCTCTTCCAATGGCCATCCTTGCCACAATAGAAGCATGTTCCCTTAGGAGCAGTCTCCCTATCTTTCTTCTTGGCCACACCTCCCTTAGGCCTTGTGGACTTCTTCTTCTTTTGGTTCTTCTTCCTCAAACTAGAAGAGTCCACTAGCATTACAGCCTCAATGTCCTTCCTGAAAAATGGCTCAACTGTTTTGAGCAAGTTGATCCATTTAGAATTATGGTGGATATTTGATTCATCCTATAATTAAGCATAAATTGTGAATAACTATCAGTCAAACTAGTCAGAATTAAGTCTATATTTAATTTATAATCTATTAGGAAACCTAAGGAGGCCAACCTCTCAATGTAGCCATTTATCTTTAAGTGCATACTGCACTAGAGATGTCCCCTCAGCCATCTTGGAGCGGAAAAGCAATCTTGAGGTCTTGAACCTTTTAGACCTTACTTACTCATCCAACAACTCTCTGAGATGATATACTATGGTATGAGCATCTATAGTCTCATGTTGCTTTTGCAACTCTGGTGATGTAGTTGCCAGCATGATGTAGCAAGTCATCTCACTATTATCGAGATGCTTTCTATATGCCTTTTAATCCTTATCAGAAACATCAGCAGTAGGGGATTAGGAAGTGGTTCATCTAAAACGTAACCTAGTTTTTTTATTTGAGAACTATTCTCAAATTCCTAAACCAGTCTAAGAAATTTGGCCCAGTCAAATTGTTGGCTTCCATCAATGAACGTAAGTTCACATTAGTTGTCCTGATGTCGATTCTGGCATCCTAAATGTCAAATAGAGATGGTGTTAGATTGTATGTAAATTAGGAATCAATAACACACATTATGGCTCCCATTATTTTCTCCAAATCCATAACCCTTAATATGAATTCGAGAGAACTTGTATAGAATTTCTCTTAGTGGGTTGATATCCAATATCTCTAGGAATGACCTTAGGTTTGCCCAACAAGCCAACCTAGGTCAATCGGTAGGTATTGGTCACACCAATTGCATTGATAATGCAACTATCGAATTTAGTGTTATCAATTGTTGATGTGTGCACACACATTAGGCTATCAACTCTTGATGCATATACATCTCACGTACACTACCCAACTTTGCCTTTGTCTACATTGACTTTGGGTTTGTCCAATAAATCAACTTTTCTAGTTAAAACCAACCTATCAATCTAAAAACCCAATTTCTATGATTCAAACATATTTGTGTATGAAGTGAATCACACGTTAATAAAGACTTAATAAACAATATACAAATGCACAAGAAGGGGGGTTGAATTGTATATTCTTTTTCACTGATCCCCTTTCTAACAATTTCTTTAAAAGAAACTTGTTCTTTTCTCAAACTATTGAAAATCAATATTGTAAATATTTTCTAAATTCTCATATGAAAATAGTAAGATTGAAAATACAAATTTAATAGAGAGTTAAGAGTTGAGAGTTGAGAGACTGTTGACACAGCCGATTTATACTGGTTCACCTTAAACCGTGGGCTACGTTCAGTCTTTAGAGATCTTTATGAGATTTCACTATCTTTCACAACGTTACAAGTATTCTTTGATACCGAGCCTCTTCAGTTCTTTTACAACAAGTATTCTTTCACACTTAGCCTCTTCAGGCTATCTGCTTTTCTTTCAACTGAAAGAGTTTTTGAGCTTTTATTACAGAAAGTGATTGCTCTAGTTTTTTTCACACAATAATATTTCTTAACTCTCTAAGCTTCTTTCAAAATATTTAACTTCTGCAGTCTTCGACTTCACTTGTATTTATAGCCTTCGTCTTCAACCGCTTTGTGATAACTACTTCTTTCTTCTTATTTCTTGATTTTTCAAGAATCAGTTATTCAGTTGAGTTCTGTAACTAACTCAAGTTGATTATTAAACCGACGTGGTATCGATTCTTCCATCTCAATTCCTTCCGTCTGATTTTTGTTTTGCACATCTTCCGTCTATCTTTTGGTTTGTGCCTTCTGTCTATCTTTTGTCTTCCTGCTTCGTCTGATTTTCTATCGTCTGATTTTTATCTTTTGTGCTTCCGTCTGATTTTTAGCTTTTGCGCTTCCGTCTCATATTCTTCTGCTTTCGTCTTTTGTTATTTGTTCTTCATCAAATCATTTACGTAAAGTCATTTTGACTTAACAATCTATCCCTTTTTGATGATAACAAATAATCATATTAGTAAGAAACAGAATCATTTACAGATTATATACACTAGAAACAGAACTTTTTCTTCTCTTCTTTTTTTATTCTTCCTCCCCCTATCTTTTTCTTTTTCTTCTTCTTCTCTCGAATTTTTTTTCTCCTCTCTCCCCTATTTTTTATTGATCAAAATGAATTACGACCGTAGATGCTTCAATATTTCTAACATCATGTCTTTCATTTCCTTCACTTTTGTGCCGAGTAACTTGAGGTCTTGTCGTATTTGAACTATTTTTTCTCGTAAGTCACTTAATGAAATAGGTCGACTTTCATCCTTCTGTGGTTCTTCTTCACAAGCAATAGTGGTGCTATATGCATCGGAAGACAGAACAAGTGCTTCACTTATAACAAGGACAGGAGGTTGAAAGATAGGTTCAGTTCTGGGAGATTTAGATCATCAGGGATAGGTAGTTGCGGGACTTGTCTTCCAAACAGGTATAGAACATCTCCAATTGAAGATATAGTACATAGCGGACTAATGTGCATAATCAGATGCACAAGGGTCTCAATTGAGTACCCGATATCTCCAATCTTAATAGATCTGCACTTCCCTTTTGTAAGTTTTCCAACCACCATACAAGGTTCATTAGTAGTAGGTCGACTACAACTACTTCTTGGATCTTTTAAAATATGATGGGAAACATGGGTTCCCTTCATTTGTGTTGCAAAGCATGCTTCATCTATGCTTCGCACTTCCTCTTCAATCTGATCTTCTGTAAACTCATTTGTTAACCCTTCTGGGTACAGTTTCTTCTTCCCCTTATCATCATTGCGAACGATGTAAGGCGATTGAAATTCAGGAGCAACCTTGATCACAGTTCTCTTTGTCATTGGAAAAATAGTATAAAGCTTTGTCATCTGTGTAGGGTATGGTCTGGTTCCTTCATATCTCAGAAACTCATACATACTCTTCTCATCGTCATTCAACAGATGCATTGTACTACTATTCACCAAAATTGGTTGAAATAATGCCTTTACTGACCTTCTTGGGGATTCTTTGATAATTATTGAGGTGCTACTCCTTAAAGGTTGAACTTCTTCAATAACCTTGATTCTTAAATCCTCTTTTCTCAAAGGTTGAGAGGTATTGACCTGTACTGGACTGCGTTCTACTGTTTTCTTCTTCTGAACAGCAGTGGGAGTGCTCTTCCTCTGACTGATTTTCTACTTTTTCCCTTCTTCGATCAATCTGGGAGTCTGTTGAGATTGCGGTCTCTTCTTCTCAAACTCCAATTTTCTTTTAATCTCAGTCTCTCTAGCCAATTTGGCTGTAACTTCCTTTAAGATTGAGACTAAAGACCTTGTAGCCTGAGGTGCTCTTGTCTCAGAGTCTTCCCCATGGTTCAGCTATTTAGTTTTCTTCTCCTCTTGCTGACGTATGGTTCAAACTCTGGGTGACCTTTTCACTTGCTTAGGTATTTCTGATAGAAGTGTCTCCCCCTTTCTCTTCAAGGAGAACTTCTCTATAACCCGCACCTGGCTTCCTTCTCTATGAGAAATCATCGATTCTTTTGATGATGTCTTCTCTCCAATAATGGGCATTTTCTCACTGGGTTGAGATTTTGAACTTCTCGTGGGAGTTCCTTTCTTGGCACTCTCCCCCTTAGTTCTTGCTATTTTCTTAGAATCTGCTTCTTCTTTTCCCAGAATCTTCAAACCCATTTTATCAATCATTGCGGAATTGATAATGCTCTTGACATTCAGCTTCATTCTGTTTCCTCTATCCAAAAGAACTTCAGAATCTCTGAATATTCATGTTAGCAACATTCCATATGGGTGACTGTTCAATTCTTTCTTCGTCTTTACCATATAATGGAAAATAAGAAATGGTAAATCAACAAGTTGGTGATTAAGTAGATGGAATAGGCACTGTTCATCTAAGGTTATTACCAAATTCCTTGATCCTGGTCTTGGTAGAATGCAATGGAAAAGAATTGAGTGTAAAACCCTCGCCTTCGGCACAAGACTTGAGGCCTTCTTCTCCTTCGGATTGCTGTTTCCATACAACTGTCGATTGATTTCATCCTCCTTCACGCTAGCCTGCGTCATCCATCTTGCTTTGCTTGTGAGTTTCTACCTAACAGATGGACACTCGGTGACTTTCTCAATTGACTTCATTGTCACTATAATGGACAGTCTATCTCCTATTGATACAATAGTATTGTCTACCATATTCATATTCTTCCAGAAATCATAAACTTCATTCTGATATACGGTCTCTCAAACTTGAAAGAACTTCCTCCACCCAATTGCAACTATCTCTAGTTCAATGTCCATGTTGTCCTTCCTCAAAGACTCAAAATCAACAAGCCTTCTGTAAGTCATCGTTGGCTTCGTTTGCTTCTTTGGTTGGTAAAGGACTGAATGCATAGATTTCTTCTACAAAAGGTAAGGCTGGTTACTAAGGTTGAGAGAATAGAGTAATGAAGAGGCTTTGTTGAGTATTCTTCAAAGGTCGATATCATGGCATATCAAGAGTGTTCTAGAATAGGTGATGTTCTCAAGACTATGAGAATTTTCCCTCCAAAACTTTCTTGTGATAGAAGTTACCAGCTGTAACTCCCTGTTACTATCGCTGTTAACTCTTACGACCTTTTAACTGGGTTGTGATGTGCCAGACGGTTGGTCACATAACATAACCATGTTGAGGTTCTGTCTGATTTCCTTGAACCGTTCTTCACTCAATGGATTATTGAAGATGTCCGCCCACTAACAATTCGTCTCAACAAAGTGAAGACTTACGATCTTTCTCTAAACGTAGTCTCATAAGAAATGGTGTCTGACTTCGATATGTTTAACTCTTGAATGTTGAATTGGGTTTTTCGACAAGTTGATTGCACTCATATTGTCACAAAAGATTGGGATCTCCTCCTCTTGTACTGAGTAATCTTCTAGTTGGTACTTGATCCACAATGTTTGTGAACAGCAGCTTGTGGTAGACATGTACTCGGCTTCAATAGTTGATAGAGCGATTGAGCTTTGTCTCTTGCTTGACTAGGGAACTAAGTTTGTGCCAAAGAAGTGACATCCACCACTCGTACTCTTCCTATCAATCCTATCTCCGACATAGTCCGCATCATAATATCCAATCAACTTGAAATCTTTACCTTTCTCATACATTAAGCAAATATCAGTGGTTCCTGCCAGATATCTCATAATTCTTTTAATAGTAATGTAATGAGACTCTCTAGGATCAGCCTGAAACCTTGCACACAAACAAACACTAAACAAAATGTCAGGTCTGCTTGCTGTAAAATAAAGTAAAGAACCAATCATCCCTCTATACAGGGTTTGATCCACCTTCTTGCCAGTTTCGTCCTTAGACAAAAGGTTTGAAGGATGCATCGGAGTTGTCATTGGTTTTACCTTCTCCATATCAAATTTAGACAACAGTTCTTTCAACATACTTCTGTTGATGCATAAAAATCTTTTCTTTGGTTTGCTTAACTTACAACCCAAGAAAGAATTTTAACTTACCCATCATGCTCATCTCAAACTCATTTTTCATCAAGTTTTCAAAACTAATGCATAAATTTTTTTATGTTACACCGAAAATAATGTCATCAACATGAATCTGAACTATAATAAAGTTGTTCTTAATATTCTTCCTAAAGAGTGTCTTATCTACCTGACCTCTACTGAAACGACTCTCAATAAGAAAAGAACTTAGACGATCATACCAAGCTCGAGGAGCTTGTTTCAAGCCATACAAAGCTTTGTGGAGTCTATAGACATGATTTGGATACTTAATATCCTCGAAACCAGGAGGTTGTTTCATATAAAATTCTTCATCTATAAAGCCATTCAGAAATGCACTTTTTACATCCATTTGAAAAAGCTTTATATAATGACAGACCGCATATGCAAGCAAGATCCTAATAGCTTCTAGTCTTGCTACTGGAGCATATGTCTCATTATAGTCTATTCCTTCTTGTTGATTATAGCCTTATGCTACTAATCTTGCTTTGTTTCAATTGACTTTTCCTGATTCGTCTAGCTTATTCTTGAATACCCATCTGGTTCCTATAATAAATTTTTCTGAGGGTCTGTGAACTAAGGACCAAACTTTATTCCTAGTAAATTGGTTCAGCTCCTCTTGCATAGCCAAAATCCATGCTTCATCTTGAAGAGCTTCATCAATTTTCTTAGGGTCTACTTTAGAAACAAATGCTACATTGGCTTCTCTTCTGAATTTAGACCTTGTTCTCACTCCTTCTGAGATCTCTCCTATGATTAACTCTTCTAGATGAGAACTATTATATCTCCAGTCTCTCTTCAACTTAAAAGACTCAGGAATATCTTCAACTTTGTCTACATGAGTATCTGATGGTGAAGCTTCTTCATTGTTACCCAAGGGTACTGATAGGGTTTCATTGTCCGTATCATCTCTCTTACTTGGTTGAGAACTATCATCAAACTTGACATGGATAGTCTCCTCAGCAGTCTCAGAGGTAAGATTGTAAACCCTAAAAGCTTTCGATGATAATGAATAACCTAGAAAAATTCTTGAATAGGTCTTGGAATCGAACTTATCTAGAATTTCCTTTGTATTCAGTATAGAGCACTTGCAACCAAATGGATGGAAGTAGGATATGTTAGGTTTCCTTCCATTCCATAACTCATATGAAGTTTTCTTCATTAATGGTTGCAGAAGTATTCTATTCTGAATATAACAAGCTATATTCACAGCTTTTGCCCAGAAGTACTTAGGAAGATCCATCTCGCATAGCATAGTCCTTGCCATCTCCTGAATGGTCCCGTTCTTCCTTTCAACAACTCCATTTTGTTGTGGAGTTTTAGGAGCAGAGAAATTGTGGAAAATCCCATTCTCCTCACAAAATATTCTAAACTTTTCATTTTCAAACTCACCACTATGATCACTCCTAATACTAGTTATAAACATTCCTTTTTCATTCTGTAACTTTTTGGAAAGGACTCTAAAACACTTAAAAAACTCGTCTTTATGTGATAAAAACAAAATCCAACAGAATCTAGTAAAGTCATCAACGATAACAAGACCATACTTTTGTCTACCAAGACTTAATGTCATAGCTGGACCAAACAAATCCATATGTCTCTAGAAAAAAATGATGTTTTAACTTGTTTTACTTTATGACAAATTTAATAAAAGAAATCCTTGTTAAAACTTATTTTTGGTAAAACTCTTACCAAATCATGTTTAATCAACTTTGAAATATGTTTAAAGCTGACATGACCTAGCTTTTTATGCCATATTAGTTTTTCTTCTTCAGTTGAAATAAAACAAGAAATATTTTGATTTTGAAAATCTTCTAAATTGATTTTGTAAAGATTGTTTCATCTTTTAGCAGAAAAGAATATAGAACCATCCTTGTTTCTGACTTCATAAGAATTTTGATTGAAAGACACTTCAAAACCAGAATCACATAGTTGACTGGCACTAATCAAATTGTGTTTTAGACCATCAACTAGTAGCACATTGTCAATACATGTAAAGGAATCTTTACCAATTTTACCGATTCTGATTATCTTGCCCTGCTGGTTGTCTCCAAAAGTTACCGATCCTCCCTTCTTATACTGAAGATCTAGGAACATAGACCTTCTTCCTGTCATGTGTCGCGAGCATCCACTGTCCAAGTACCAATGGTGCTTGCTGCCTCTTCCAAGGAAGGATATCTGCAAGAGATATTATTTGTCTTTTAGGTACCCAAATTTTCTTGGGTCGTTTAAGGTTAGTTCTTACATATGTCATAGTATTATAACGATGCAATTGATGAGATTTTTAATGAAAATGTGATTGATGAAACTTCTTTTTAAGAAAAATTGAATTCTTTTTCTATTGAATATGATTCTTAGTAAACCTTAATCCAGTTTTATCACTAGGGTGTCTATACTTCCCTAACATGTCGTTCATTTTCCTTGTACTCTCAGTAAAAGTTGCTAGATCAGCTGAAAGGCTGTTAATCCTTAGCTTTAGCTGATTAATCTCTTCGGATCTATCTACAACTCTCTTTTTCTTTATCTCATCCACTTGCTTCTTTAAGCAGACGTTCTCTCTTTCTAACTCTTGTGTATTGTTTTGACTTTCTACGTATTTTTTCCTTAATAGTTTGTACTGTTTCAGAATTGCATGAGAATCTTCTAGTAGTTCTGAGTATGCATCCTGTAAATCATTAAATTTCGAAGTTACCTCCTCATCACTTTCTTCTTCGGTTACTATGCATATATTCGCTTGTTCCGATGTCTTTGAGTCAGTATCTAATTCGGATGAATCTAGATCTTCACAGGTTGCCATCAAGCTTTTCTTGCCTTCTCTACTCTTCTTTGGCTTTCTTTTCAGTAATGGACATTCTGACTTGTAATGTCCTGGTTTATTACACTCATAGCATATGACGGATATCTTCTCAATCTTCTCATCATCTTTGCTATTCTTCTTAAAGTATGAATTTCCTTTAGGCTTTTTCTTCCACATACGTTTAATCTTTCTTGAGATGAAAGATAACTCATCATCTTTTTCACTTGACTCCTGATCTGATTCACTGGAATCGTCATTCTTGGATTCTTCAATCTTCAGTGCTTTTAATGATGAATTCCTCTTCCTTTGAATCTTATGATTCTTCTGTCCGGCCTTCAATGCTATCGATTTGCCCCGTCTAGGCTTGTCTTCAGCATCGAGCTCAACTTTATGTATCTTTAGAGATCCAAGCAATTTATCAAGCTTTAGCGCGCTTAAATCCTTAGCTTCTTGTATAGCTATAACCTTCAGTCTCCATCTCTTTGGTAGAATTCTTAAGATCTTACGAACATGATCTTGATTATCGTAAGTTCTTCCAAGAGCTTTAAGTCCATTGATGATTGTTTGAAATCTTCCAAACACCTAATCAATAGATTCTTCATCTTTCGTTTTAAACAGCTCGTACTGATGTACAAGAATGCTTATCTTGGACTCCTTGACTTGATTTGTACCTTCGTGTGTGATGGATAACGTATCCCACATCCCCTTCGCAGTATCGCATCCGTGGACTTTATCGTACTCACTTTTGCTTAAGGCATAACTCAAAAAGAACTTTGCCTTCTTGTTTAGTTAAAATCTGGCCTTCTGATCAGCGGACCATCTGACTCGTGGAATAGGATTTCTTTCTTCATCTACCGGTGTGTACGGTCCATTTTCTATTATGTCCCAAAGGTCAATATGAGTAGATTCGATAAAAAGCCGCATTCTATCTTTCTAGTAGTGATAGTCTTCTCTGTTAAACGCAGGAGGTCTAGTGACTGAGGCACCTTCCGCTATGTATATGCGTGATTCCTCCATGAGTCTTTATCCACACTTTGTTACAGTGATCCTTGGACACCAAGATCTGATACCATTTGAAGTGAATCACGCGTTAATAAAGACTTAATAAACGATAAACAAATGCACAAAAGAAGGGGGGTTAAATTGTGTATTCTTTTTCACTGATCCCTTTTCTAACAATTTCTTTAAAAGAAACTTGTTCTCTCAAACTATTGAAAATCAATATTGTAAAATATTTTCTGAATTCTTGTATGAAAATAGTAAGATTGAAAATACAAAGTTAATAGAGAGTTAAGAGTTGAGAGTTGAGTGAGTGTTGACACAGTCGATTTATACTAGTTCACCCTAAACCGTGGGCTACGTCCAGTCCTCAGAGATCTTTATGAGATTTCACTATCTTTCACAATGTTATAAGTATTCTTTGATACCGAGCCTCTTCAGGTCTTTTATAACAAGTATTCTTCCACACTTAGCCTCTTCAGGCTATCTGCTTTTCTTTCAACTGAAAGAGTTTTTGAGCTTTTGTTACAGAAAGTGATTGTTGTAGTTTTTTCGCACAATAATATTTCTTAACTCGCTAAGCTTCTTTCAAAATCTCTAACTTCTACAGTCTTCAACTCCGACTCGTGTTTATAGCCTTGGTCTTCAACAACTTCTTGATAACTGCTTCTTTCTTCTTGTTTCTTGATCTTTCAAGAATCAGTTATTCAGTTAAGTTCTGTAACTAACTCAAGATGATTATTAAACCGACATGGTATCGGTTCTTCCGTCTCAGTTCCTTCCATCTAATTTTTTTTGCACGTCTTTCGTCTGTCTTTTGGTTTGCGCCTTCCGTCTGTCTTTTGTCTTCGTGCTTCCGTCTAATTTTCTATCGAATGACTTTTATCTTTTATGCTTCCATCAGATATTTAGCTTTTGTGCTTCCATCTCATATTCGTCTGCTTCCGCCTGATTTTTGCTTTGCTCCTTCTGTCTCATATTCTTCTGCTTCCATCTGACTTTCGTGTTTTATTATTTGTTCTTCATCAAAATCATTTACGTAAAGTCATTTTGACTTAACAGTGTAGAGTGGGCTTGGCTTTGCCCAACAAACCTAACTCTAAAAGAATTATGATTCTCACCATATTAATAGAAGGCGTTAGTTTTAATATTCTAAGTTAGAGGTTTCTACTTAGGTCTCATCTAACTAGGATGATCTTCTATATATCACATATATATCTATATAGTTACTATTAGTATATGGCATGATATAAACACCTCAATCAAATTGGACTTAAGTCCATAATCATCCATCAAGCAAGCTCACACAAAATCCTAGCATACGTTCTCTAATGCATCAAAGAACACATATAAAATTTGGTTATGACCAGTTATGGATCCTACTCAATTCAACTCTTAAATTGATATGCTAATCTTGGCTAAATTTTAATTTTGCATGTCATTTTCAATTTATAATTTAATATTAATCAAATTAAATTAAACTCTAATTTTTAGAAATATATACAAAATTAATTAACCTTTACATACTTATTTAATGTCAAAATTAAACACTTTATTTTTGTCACACATGTCACTTTCTAGTTGTACTAGAAAATTTTTTTCACACATGTCACTTTCTAGTTATACTAGAAGATTGTATACTCTACTTAAAATAATTAAAAATTATTTTTCATATTTTCCAGAACATCAAATCATCATTCCATGCATCTTCAGGTCATTTCAAGTTCAACACAATAATTTTGGAATCACTCAAATTCATCAAGACAACTGAAACTACACTTAGACACATAAAATGACAAATTTGACATCTAAATTTTTTTACAGAAATCTAATTTTGACAAGTGATGTTAGTTCTTATCCCGAAGGATCATTACTCAATTGGATATGTCATTGAAGACTATCTTTATGACACTTCCACTTTGGCTAGAGATTTCTAAGTAATGACCTCGACAAGAGGCTGTAGGTATCATCTCCTTTTATCAGGAGTGGTGAATCCTTTATTGGCTACTCAATTACCTTTGAATACCGTAAGCTATACCCAATCGCTACCCTCTGAGCAACCTCTAAGAGGTAACAAGGAATAGAGTCAAAGTACAGGATCAGTAACTAAGATATCCTTGATGTAACACCCCACTCCCGCGCGACCCGAACCCAACGGTGATATCCGAGTCCGTGCCCCGTGAGGGTGGCGTGCTAAAAATGTTCATTCAGTAATCAGTACACTTTTTTTTTGAACAATATATGCGAAATTCAATACCCAATTTGGGTTCTCATTCAATCATGACACACAATTTCCAATAGCCATTTGGGCCCATTTTCTAAATACAAATATACAGTTCATTACAAAATTAAGAAAAACATGCAATGCAGACGTGAACTGATCCCGACCTCTATCCTTCACTTGAACCCTGCAATAATACTCCCGTTGACCTAACGGGGTATTCTTCTGAG
>JANKYE010000013.1:5192429-5208169 GCA_032467995.1 Erythroxylum dillonii
TAAACCACATTTTATGCTTTTAAACTTAACCAAATGTCCTACCCAAGTCATAAAGCTAGTGGAACATTTGTGATTGTGGAGTTTGTGGATATACAAAATTCTAAGTGTGGGGGTGTACATATGTGAGGGTTGGTTATAATGTTGGGATGTTGTTTTATGTCTTATCATTGAAATTACTATATTGATGTAGTTTATTTTAATTTTTTATAAGGAAAAAAATAAAAAAGGGACCTAGTTTTGTTTGTGAGAGCTGAATGGGGTTGTGAAATAGAAATGTTGCATTTGTCATAGCTGACGGTACCCAATTTTTGATGGGCGTTGCTTTGTTTCACTAGAATTGATGACTTTCATGCTACTTGACCTAAATATAACTCACCTTACCTTTGCCTACATTACAACCCTAAAAAGTCATTTGATTCATGATTTTGCATGTGAACATTAGTGGTGGCGAAATGAAATGATATGCAAAGTTGGGGATTGTCATGATCATGAATGGTGTTGAGTGTACCCATTGATATATTTTAATTAAACACAGTTTTTGCATCTATCATTAGATTACTTAGTTTTTGAAGATATTGAATGTTGATAGATCATGAGTAGAAGCTTTGAATGTTGAGTTTTTTCTTAGGTTTTGAAAGTCATTCACCTTTACTTATGGGTTTCTAATATTAAGAAATGTGGAAAATGAGTTAAAGTTTTGATTTGTACTTTCGATTTTGAAGATTTGTCTGAGGACGGTCAGAGACCAAGTGTGGGGATATTTTGATAAGATTGAATTATCCTCTATTTTCTTATGTATTTACATGTGACTTAAATCTTATTTTTAAGATAAAATGCTTAATTTGTGTTCAATTTGTGTTAACTACTAGGTTCGATATGTTGATATATTTTTGAGACCAAAAAGACAAGATTTTCTAAAGCAAATTGGAGCATAATTGTTTACCAAGTAAAAGGAAAAATAAAATAAAATAAAATTTTTTTCTGTGTGTTGCGTTTAACGCAACGTTGTTGCTTGAAACGCAATAATGTAGAGTACGCAGCATTAACGTAGCATTCGCTGTTGCGTTTAACACGCAGTATACGCAGCATGTGCTCTATTAAACGCAGTGTCCTAGGGTAAAGTAGGGAAAGGTTTTCAGTAGGTTACAAAACTTAATTGTCTTGTCAATGCTACAGTGGCGGCACGGAGATACAGAAGAAACGAAGCACTAAAATTTTGGAACTATTGGAGACTTGCAAGACTGGCGGCTTAGGGTCGACTCAGAAAAGAGGAACAACAAACACGCAGAAGCAGAGGCATGAGGGTTTTAAAGGAGCAAAACTTATTCAACACATCAACTGCTATAGTGTGGCGCAGAAATAGATGGTAAGGGCTGGATGAATAAATCAACAGAGGTATAAAAAAAGAAAGCAAGAGCAGCATAGTGAGGGTTAGCCACCGAACCAAAAATCTCCTACATTTTTACGTGTCTCATCATGAACAGTAATATGACCCACTCTTGGAGCACAAAAATAGAAATGAAGGGCAAGTTTTTCGACGCCGGTTCAACGGAAATATCGACGCCAAGTCACGGTTAAGCTATTTCTATCATTTTAAAGTTGTAATTTCTTTTTGGATTGTTGTGTTGTTGGTATTGATTTTGATGGTTTTGGGATTAATGATCTTAATATATTATTTTACTCGTTTTATTTCAGACCTATTACTAAAACATTGATTGTAATCCGCAATCGTTACTTTTGATGTGTGAGTAACATCTAAAGATCGTTAATCATTAGAAACAACATAACTTAGGTTAGATAACCTGAACGTGTGAGGTTACTACCCATATTGATCGTTTTCCAATTCGTAATGCGACTGCCAAATTGAATCTAGAGATCATATCCTCTTTTATTAGATGGTTAGGTTTAATTAATGATCGTATCTTGATTAAATTCAACCTAAGGGAAAACCAAGATTTGTAGAGCGTTCTATTAGTCTCAGATCAATACTCCGAAAAGAATTGTAAAGACTTTAGAATGAAGGAATATGCTTGATTGTGCTTAGGCGAAAATTGACCCTAGAATCGGACCTTACTTATACTCAACACTTTTCTCGTTTTTGATTGTTTGACTTAATTTGTTTTCAATAGTTTAATTTTATTTTTAATTTCTAAATTGTTTGAAATCTAAAAACCCCCCATATACTTTCCTTGCATAAATTGATTTCATTACGAGAATTAACCAAACATTTCCTGTGGATTCAATCCCGACTTACCACAACTACAAATTTTAGTGTGCAGAGTCAGGTAAATTCTGCAGTGCACTCGACACGCGCTATCAACCGCTGAAAGTGCTTCAAGAGAGCATGAAGAGGGCTATGGCAGCTCTCAACTTTGAGAGACCAATGGAGGGCTAGATAACATGACGTCAGTTCGTAGGCAACATCAACATCGACAATCCAGTTTAGTGTGTTTTTCTAATGTTTTTTTGTTTCTTTCTCTCTTTATAAATTGTTTATGTTATCCGATGTGTATGGATTTGGGTATTGTGCAAAGACAATTTTAATGTGCTCATTAGATCATTTATTTGCAAACCCGTTGCTAGAATTTTGATATAATCCATAATTGTTATATTTGAAATTTATATGTAGTAACTAATGATTCATAATCATTAGGGATAACATAACCTAGGTTAAATGACGCATCGTATATGGTTGTTTCCTTGATTAATCGATTTTCCTAATTTGTAATGCTACTACCCAATTAAATTTAGTGATCATATCCTCGGTTAATTGGTGATTAGTTTTAATTAACGATCGTATCTTGATTAAACATTACATAAAAGGAAACTTGGGTTAATTATTAACCCACGATTAATAGTTGGTAGGCGAGATTTGAGAACAACAAATCATTGAAATATTTTAAATTATGGTGTGGGCCGAGATTGAACCAAAGAACCATGTACCTAATGAATTCCCACTTTTAATATTTTTTACATGTTTCCTTTAAATTGCTTATGTTTGTTAGTTTAGCTTTATTTTATTTTCTTATTTTTTAAAAGCAAACACCCCCCCCCCCAAAAACCTAAACACTAACTAATTTCATTTCAACGACTTTGCACACATTCTCTGTGGGATCAACCTAGACTCTCCACTACTAATGTAGTAGTCTAGTTTATTTTGACAAGCATTATGACGCGCTATTAATTTTGGTGTCGTCGTCAGGGAGTGCCGTGTTTTAGTTTTTTATTTGTGATTTTAATTGGTGTTTTGTATATATTTGTTCATAATTAGTTTCTTTTCAATTATTTCATGGTCTTTTCATTTTGTTATTTCGTGTTTGTGATTTGAAAAAAATTGACATGGATGGAAGTAATTTCTTTTATAACTATTATTCTCAATCCTATAACCAAGGTTGAATTGATCAACCTAACTTTAGTTATGAATGGGATGATCAACAAATTACTTCTATGACGGTTTGCTAGATGCAAAACAATTCACGCACAAACCAGAAGTCTCTTATCACGATTTAGGTACATCTCTGGACTACTATATCAAGACCTGTAATATTAACAATCTTCAATTTCAACAGGGTCAGCTTCAAGAGATTATACAATAGACCTAATAGGATATCCAACAATTCCAGCAGGATGAAAGACAATTTTGGTATAGTTTCCAAAATTGGGAGAGCTAACAAAACTGAGGTACGTCCTTGGAAGAATTAGTTTATAATGTCGCTGTTAACACTTTGCAAGCAGTCATATCAACCTGAGGTGTACCCAATGGACGTTAGTATAGAAACTTTACAAAGTGACGAAGAGCTTAAGAATTTTGAGAGCAATACTCGAAGAATTGCTTGTATGGAAGAAGTCGAGGAGGAGTTCGAGATAGAAAACGTTATATCTTTAACTCAGAGGTAAATATAGAGTTCCATTTTGTTATTGAGAATGACTCTTTATTGTTACCTAGCAAGTTAGAGGAATTAAACGAGGAAGGAAAAGGTGAAGAGACAATCGAGATCTTTCAAGAAAGAATGGACTCAGTAGAGATCGAAAGTCTAAGTGTAAATTGCATCGTGTTTTAGGGTATAGTTTGATATATATTTAGCCATTAATTCGATCATTTAATATGTGTTTAGGTTAGAATTATGGTAGTTTGTTAATTATGTATGTTTTAACTGTTTTAAGGGCTAGAATAAGCTTTTGAGCTTAAATATTATGTTTTTGAGGTGCCTTGATGTGTTTGCTAGTGTTAAGAGTTTTGGAAGACATTCGAGCCAAAAAAATAGCCTAAGATCGTGGCATGCAAGCCGTGATCTTGACAAAAGCTCTAAGAATGGTCCATGATTGTGGCCTGCATGCCATGATCGTGACAGATGCTCAGATGTCAGTGATGATCATGGCCTATAGGGCCTCAGTTGTGGCTAGCGTCAGACAGATGTACAAACACTTATGAACTTGACGTTCCGAGGAACTTTTTTGGATCTTTTGGACCCTGAAAAAGCCCTAGGGTTACCTAAGACATAAGAGAAAAAGGAGAAGAAGGGGGTGGGGTTTCGTGCAGCCACTTTTGGAAACCATAAGAGAGAAAGAGGGAGAGAAAGAGAGGAGGAGGAGGAAGAAAGAGGAAGAAGAAGTTTCTATTTCCTTCTCGTTTCAATTTAATTCATGTATAAAGGTGGGATGGACTGTATGATGATAGATGGTAGAATGTTAGTAACGTTCTAACCTTTCTTCAGGATTTTATTTTGATTGAATGATAATTTAGTTGAATGTGTTTATTGGATAAATGTTGTGATTTGATTACATTCTTGCGTAATTCGGTAGCAAACTAAGAGGGTGAATTAAATTAAAAATGATTAAATTAGATTAACGAGAGTTAGGTGATTTAATAGAAACTTTGATGAATCATATTGGCAATTGTACGGAGAGAGATCTAGTGTGATATTACGATAGTTTATTAGAGTACTTCAAATC
Source organism: Erythroxylum dillonii (assembly GCA_032467995.1). Taxonomy (NCBI): domain Eukaryota; kingdom Viridiplantae; phylum Streptophyta; class Magnoliopsida; order Malpighiales; family Erythroxylaceae; genus Erythroxylum; species Erythroxylum dillonii. The sequence continues at coordinate 5,197,383 of JANKYE010000013.1, forward strand.
TAATTAGGGTTTGGGATCATTTGTGAATTGAGAGATTACAAAATTTCATAATCCAATTAGGGCTAATGGTTATAACTCGAGAGAGTAATCAACCCTAGGATCATTTAGAATCGACACCCTATTAACACATATTCAGCTAGGTTAGCATTAATGATAGGTAAAATCCCCTTTCTCATAACTTGGTAAATTCTTTAGTTGATTTCCATTATGTGTGCTTGTTGCTCAATTGTTAATTCCTTTGTGTTTAACTTCTAATTTAATTGGTTGGATTCAATTCTCGTACTTACTTCCCATTGCATTGTTTATTTTTAGTCATATATTTTTAGCCTTACATTTTTAAGATTAGATTAATCCCCCTCCTCGTGGGATCGACACCTCTTATACTACAGCCACATCCTATGCCTTTACAGTATTTGAGGGCTTATAAATTTTAAAGCTCAAATGACACGATCAAGTTTTTGGCTAGTCTAAGGCATTTTAGTTAGTTTTAAGTTTTTCTGTTCTACTCTTTTTTTTTATGCGTGTGTTCATGCTCTTGCATAAATACAAGAGTTACCAAAACTTCGAGTCGCATAGCTGAAACTGTAGAGCTTGACATCACTCATTTAGAACGTTCAATTAGAAGAGCTCGACTTGAAGAAGAAGAAGAAACTTTAAAAGCAACAATGGTTAAGGAGTTTCAGCAAGAGTTGGATTAAGGGGCAAACCAAGGGCATTAACCAAGAACCCTTATGGACTTCACGAGACTAGGCTTCAATGTAGCCAATCAAGGTATGGCTAGGCCACCCATGCAAGCAGCTTCCTTTGAAATCAAACTAGCCCTTCTAAATATGCTTCAACAAAATGTGCAATTTCATGGATTAACGAATGAAGACCCGAATGCACATATTGTCAATTTCCTTGAAATTTGTGATACCTTCTGTTATCATCGGATTTCGAAGGATGCTGTAAGAAGGAGACTCTTTCCTTTTACCATAAGGGATAGAGCAAAAGCTTACATTCCCTCAACCTAATTAATATTATCACTTAGGACCAAGTAGTTCATTCATTCATAGATAAATACCTTCCCCTTACTTAGACTATGAAGGTTATTAAAGAGATTACAAACTTTCAGCAAGGTGATAGGGAATAGATTTATTAAGTATGGGAATGATACAAAGACTTGCAAAGAAAATGCCCATACCATGACCTACTTAAAGAATTTCTTTTGCAAACATTCTATAATGGAGTAACCCCACATACTGTTAGGTTTCGATCATGCATCTCATGCATAATATATATCAAATATACGTAGTGGAAATAAAACAGAACCTCAAAAACTAGATATACTCATGCATATAGATATAGAAAAACAAAATCATAAAATGTAAGATGTTTATATACCTTTCTGACGATCTCCTTTGTTCTTTAATGTTCTCCTCATTAGGTTGTCGTAAACCACAACGAGCAACATAAACTATCTCTAATGAAAGTCCACACGAAGATAGAAGGATGAAACCTCACTAGGAGATGGCTAGAATTCCTTCTTTTTGCTAGCAAAGACTAGAACTCTTAAGAGAGTTAATGATAAAAAGTGTGTATGTAAGGAAAAGAATCTTTCTTTTTCTTTTCTTGTCTCCTACACAAGATGCACGAAAATCATCTCAATTTTTGACACCATTTGGCCTTCCATAAACCCCATCACTAGTGGAAAGTTATGGAAAGTTAATGGTTGTGAATACCATGCATTAATGGAAGTTATGAGAAGTTAACGACCATGAATAACATGCATTAATGGAAGTTATGGGAAGTTAATGACCATGAATAGCATGCATTAATGGAAGCCAACAACATTTGTTTGTAATACATTCTATTAAATGTTTTCTACCACAATCACATCGCGATGCAATCCCAAAACACTCTCTCATATCTTGAATCACCATTCAATACTATTTTACTCATCCTTCAGATCTCCTATGTGTTTGACCCATTAGGTTCCTAGTTATGTTGGCCACTTGAATTAACACTTAATTCAAGTGAGTCAAGAGCGGTATCTAACAACAAGTTATGACCCCTAACTGACGAGAAAGTCAGTGATTTGACTACTAACCCTTCCATACACAATATTGCTATACAATTCGTCCTTCACCATCTACACCCCACTTGGTTTAGAGTATGGTCAAAATGTCAACTAGTGTCAAGAATCTCATTATCATGATCTCATCATGATTTCCTCCATGCTATGTTTTTTGTCAAAGAATTCATTAAATCAATTTAATATAAACATCAAATCCATAAATGTATGAAAAACGAAATAATGAAAAATTCCTTTATTAATCATAAAATGATTTATACAATAAGTGTTAAAGGTGATTGCCTTTAGAGCACTTCTCTAACACATACAAAAGGCACAATTGATATGGCTTCAGGAGGATCACTGATGAAGAAGATAGTAGATGAAATAAAAGAGTTATTAGAAGAAATGGCGAGTAATAGTTATTTATGGATGAACAAGTGGAGTAGACAACCCGCAAATCACTGTGAGAAAAAAGGAGTTGTAGCTATCGATCAAATGATAGAAATGTAGGCTAAAACTGATAATTTAACTCGACAACTAAACAACATGAAGGCTTGATCCTCAAATTCATGAAAAGTTGTTCAGTTGAAGTGTGAGCTCTACGAGTAGATGGATAATGATACAATCAATTGCTTCTTGATGAAGGATCTTGGATCAGAGCAAGTAAACTATATGGGAACCCATTACAGTCTAGGAGGGGGAAACAATCCCTACTCCAATACATACAACCCTGGGTAGAAGAATCACCTAAACGTCTTTTAGCCAAACAACTCTGGAGGATAGTTTAGACCTTAAGGACCTCCAAGTTTCTAGCAAGACAAACTGAATTCTATGGAATCTAAACTAGAAAAAATTTTAGACAAGCTTAGAACCCTAGACAAAGCACATAAGAGGCTGGAAGGGAAGTTTGAGCAAGTTACAAAGAATCGTACCCCCTCGGCATATAACTTAGGGGTCCAAGTAGGTCAATTGGTAGAAGTAATAACGACCTGAAATGTAGGAACCCTTCTAAGTAACATCGAGTCCAATCTAAAAGAATGAATCATGGCCATTACACAAGCACCTGAGGAGCAATCACTCCAAACTGAAGGCAATGAAGGCAAAGATAAGAATAACATTGATAAGAATGTTTTTCGAAGTGAGCAAGAATTATAAACGAACAAAAAGCATCAACATAAAAATACCTAACCCATTTTAGAACAACGAAAGAAAATCCATTTAGGAATAAGGGGAAGGTAGAGATGCAAGAGAATAAGGAAGGATCTTTATTGGCAAGGTATAATTTGCCTAAGATATAAAAGTACCAACCCCCAATTCCATTCTCAATCAAATCCATGAGGAAATCTAAGTAAGTTGGGTTAAATGACGTTGTAGAAATGAACGAGCAATTGGAAGCATGACTTACGCTGATGGAATCAATAAGGGGAAAGGCAGAGAAAGAATAAGAGGAAGAAAAGAAATTGAAAACACCACCAAAGCAGGAGGATCAAGGGGATTTTTATATCCCTTGCATTATTAAGAGTGTCAAAATAGAGAGAGCTTTTGCCAATTTGGGAGCCAAAAAAAACATGATACCTTATTCCTTATATCAAAAGTTAGGGTTCGGTAAGATAACCCCTACCAAGATACTGGTAAAAACGACAGATAAATGAGTTCATCGCCTGAAGGGTATCATATATGATGTACATGTGCGAGTGGAAAAGTTTACTTTTCCCATACACTTTTGCATACTAGACATTGAAGAAGACGCGAAAACCCTAATTATCCTCGAAGGGCCATTTTTGGCGACTGCTCGATCAATTTTTGATGTAGATGGGGTGAACTAATTCTAAGGGCAGGAAAGGGACATATGAATTTCACCATAACCAAGAATGAAAAAATTCCTCTCCAACCCACGATCATAATGAAGGGAACGAATTTTGGTGGAGAAAAAGAGAAGAATGATGATTAGAAGTGTTCCCTGGAAAAGACTAAATCTCGCAAAAGAATGAGAAGAAAGAAACAGGAACAGGATGGAGGTGGCATAAGCAACCAGGTGGTGCGCGTACATTTTATGAGATTAATAACCGAGTCACTATCGAAGAATTTTCTTAAACCACCTTGAGTAAAGAAGAACGTCAAGCTAATGCTGTTAAAAGAATCACTGAATGGGAGGAAACCCACGGTTTTTTAATTACTAGTTATTTCCTTAATTTTAGATAATTGGATTCTGTAGTTAGGTTATTCCATTCCCAAATAAATATTGTGGAAGAGTAGGGCATTAATTTCGATAAAGATGATTGAGAAGGAAAGTTTAAGGAGGTGATAGTGCTAAAAAGAAGTTAGGAAAGGATTTGGTGGTGTATAAGGACGAAAACAAAAAAATCAGATATGAAATTATTTAGGCCACGATCATGGCCTGCGGCAGGGCATTACAGGCATGCACTTTTTAGTGTTTTGTTTTACAAAATTTCCCTGCTCTCACCTATATATTCAAGTCTAACCTCATTTCATCCATCATTTTCATTTAGACACTCTCTCTCTACACATAATACTTTCAAAGACTCTCACTTCCCTCTACCTACACATAACTCCCTTACTCTTGCAACTCTTGTACAATGTCACTCTTAATGGGGCCATGGATCAAGCAGACTATTAAGCACACCCAATCCAAACGAAAAGCCTAAGTATCGGGTTACAAAAAAAGTGATAGGGAAATGGATTAAGGAGCGCCTTTCCTGATCTTCTTAGATGAGCAAGGTAACCGCTTTTAGTCCCTTTGCAATAAGCAAATTATGGTTCCTAAGTACTTTCATTTTGAGACTTTAGATAGACTAGAATTGAGAGATAAGGTAAAAAATTTAGCAGAGAGAATTCAATGGGGATAGTTTATTCATTTTCAATATCCAATTTACAAAGAAGTAACCCTAGAATTCTTTATATCCCTTCAGTTCAAATCCAATAAACCTAATGGTTTGGGTTACAGGGACAACCTTACGAGCTTAATTATGATACTTTGTATGAAATTTGTGGTTTCCTCGAATCGTCCGTAGTGGATCAACACAATGATTTCGGTGTCATCCCCTACTGGACTGAACTAACTGGGTTAGAGCATTTTGGTGATAAGAATACACGAAGCAACATCATCCGAAACCACGAAATTGTTGCACAAATTCATATGTCAAACTATTTTTGAAAAACTAGAAACTAACAAGTGTTCGACAAAGGAACTTTTCCTAATGTGGTGCATGGACCACAACGTCTTAGTTTGCACAACCACCCACATCTTTAACGCAATTACTCCTACTAGATGTAAGAGGAGCAATAACTGAGGAGTGGGTTACTTAGTTTTTTTTTGGCTCCAATCAAGCATCTTTTACATATATCAAATATGCAAAGCAAAAATAAAACAGAACCTCAAAAACCATATCTACTCATGTATATAGATATAGAACAAAAATATGAAATGTAAGATGTTTACATAACTTTTTGAAGATCTCCTTCGTTTTTTATTCTTCTCAGCATTGGGTTATCGCAAACCACAACGATCAACGCAGATCGCCTCTAATGAAAGTCCACATAAAGATAGAAGGATGAAACATCACTATGAGATGGATAGAATTCTTTCATTGTGCTAGCAAAGACAAGAACTCTTGAGAGAGTTAGAGAGAAAAGGTATGTGTGTAAGGAAAAGAACCATTCTTTTGCTTTTCTTGTCTCCTACACAAGATGCACAAAAATCATCGCAATTTTCTACAACATTTGGCCTTTTATAACCCTCATCACTAATGGAAAGTTAACGATCACGAATAACATGCATTATTGGAAGTTATGGGAAGTTAATGATCATGAATAACATGCATTAATGGAAGCCAAGAACACTTGTTTCTAATCCATTTCATGCAATGTTTTCTACCACTATCACATCGCGATACAATCCCGAAACACTCTGTCATATCTTGAATCACCATTAAATACCATTTTACTCATCCTTCGGATCTCCTATGTGCGTGACCTATTAGGTTTCTGATTATGTTGGTTACTTGAATTAACACTTAATTCAAGTAAGTTAAGAGCGGTATCTAGTAACATATCATAACCCCCAATTGGTCAGAAAGTTAGTGGTTTGACTACGAACCCATCCATCTACAATGTTGCCATGCAATTCATCCTTTCACCATCTATACCCTACTTAGTTTAGAGTATGGTCAAAGTATCAACTCCCATTATATTGACTACATCACATCTAGTCTAGGGGTTATTAGATCTTGTCCTAAGGATCTCATTACTCTATGTATCATTGAAGACTTTCTTCATGACACATATCTGCTCTAGCTAGAGACTCCTGAGTAATGAACCCAATAAGAGGTCATCGGTATCATGTCCTTCTTTCAGGAGTGGCAAATCCTTTATTGGCTACTCAATTATCTCCGAATACCTCAAGTTATACCCGATCACCACCCTATAAGAAACGTCTGAAAGGCACCGATGAATGGAGTCAAAGCACAGGATTAGTATCTGAGATATCCTTTAACACTTCAAGTCAAAGGATATTTGCACCATTGCTATGACGAGACTATCATTGACACTGGAATGGAATATCCATATGATTGTCTCATAGTAGGTCAATCCAATGTACTTACCACCCTTAGTAAGCATCCACATGTTAACTTTAAACAACTCATGTTTGCAGCTTATAAGATTTACTGTTTGATCTAATTAAGGAGTATAACATGTGTTAGTCTATCGAAATTAATGATATCCCATCTCATTAACCCTATGACCAGGGAAAGTTTAGATACTAACATAATTACACATGATAGGAATCTCATTATCATGATCTCATCATGATTTCCTCCATGTTATGTTTTGTATCAAGGACTTCATTAAATCAATTTAAGATCAACATCAAATCCATAAACGTATGAACATAGAAATAATGACAAATTCCTTTCTTAATCATAAAATGATTTGTACAATAAGTGCTAAAGGTGATTGCCTTTAGAACATTTCTTTAACGAGTTTCAGCTATAACTAATTATTACGGAGTTGAGTGTAATGGATTCACTATCTACCATCCTGAATTCATGAACCATCATCATAATATGTAACCTCGGGATATTAGCTCCAGAACGTACATTAAGATCAGGGCCAGTCAAGTGAGTTTGAACACTCAACAATAACAAAAAGAGGATTTAACTAGCGAGGTGTCTAGGGAGGAGGATGAAGAAGAAGAATCAGATGGAAGAAAGTACTGACATCAATATCTAATCAAACTAAAATGCTAACAGATACTTTAGCTAAAAACTCCAGGGTAATGATGAACATGGAAAAGGAACAAAGACATCAGAGCCAGGACATCAAACGTATCCAAAGGTATTTCTCAAGGTGTGCAACTACCGCCTTCCTCACCATCATCACCTCCATCATCGTAAGGTTTTATTTCTTACCCTTTCTTTTAACTTTAGTTTAGTTTTATTTTATTTTATGTTACTTCCTTCTATGTGTGTTTGTTTGTCTCCTTCTCACATTAAGGACAATATGTTGTTCAAGTGTGGGAAGGGTTGTGTGTTTTGCTTTGAATGTGAGTTTTGCATATTGTTATGTTAGTGAGTTTTAGGTTGCAAATTGTGAATTGTGTGAATGTATCAATGGCTTAGATGGAATGAAATTGATTTAATTTTGAGCATAATCTATTAGGTTGTGAAGAGTCATTAGCTCACAAAATAAGTGATCTGGGTTCTTTGACTAAAATATGCAAGTTAATTAGTATTCTGTGTTAGTTTACCACCCTATAAGTTGTCACATTCAATCATAATTTTAGGTTTTTAGACTAAATAGCTTTGCTAGTTTTTTTTTAATGAACAAGGTAGGTATTATTTAAAAAATGTTTGTATATTTTAAAAAATAACTATTTCGCTGGCCTTCAGGGTATGAATAGAGCTAGTAGTCAGTTAAAAACATGATATAGCCGAGTAACTGGATCGACACACATCACAAATGTGGGCCTTCACATCAAAAGACTATAATCACATTCCAGCCAAGCAGCATACTAAAAACATGGCCTAGTTAAGTAATCAGATCGACATTCATTACCAATATTTGCCTCCGTGTAAAATGACTAGGTCCATGTCCACAAAAAGTGTTAAAAATATTTTCTAATAAAACCTACTGAACTTGTAAGTAGCTTAACTTTTCATGAAAACGTACTTAGGATTAGTTACAAAGTTTGATTGACCAAATAATTATTCATGTGTTTGCACAATCGAAAGGGGTGAATAAACTTGACATTTAAGTTTTGATTAATGTGTATACTTAGTCTAGAGCTCTTAGACGCGAATTTTGCATATTAATTATTTAGAACAACTTAAATGATTGTGTTTAAAGTTAAATTTGTTTCATGAAGTTGAAGCCAATGTCTCATTATTGCATTGTGTGCTTTGTGATTTTTTATTGTTTGTTGTTCTGTTTGCCTGAGGACAAGCAAATATTTAAGTGTGGGGATGTGATAAGTGTAAATTGCATCGCGTTTTAAGGCATAGTTTGATATGTATTTAGCTGTTAATTTGATCATTTAGTTGTGTTTAGGTTAGAATTGTGTTAGTTTGTTAATTATGTGTGTTTTAAGTGTTTTAGGGGTTAGGACAAGCTTTTAAGCTTAAATATTATGTTTTTGTAGTAACTTGATGTATTTGCTAGTATTTCGGGGTTAATATCGAAGAACGGAGGAGTTTCAGAAAACATTCGGGCCAAAATAATAGCCCACGATCGTGGCCTATCGTGATAGGAACTATAGGAATGGCCCACGATCATGGACTGCATGCCACGATTGTGATAAAAGGCTTAGATGTGAGCCACGATTGTGATAGACGGTTCAAAAGTGAGCCATGATCTTAGCCTATAGGGCCATGGTTGTAGCTTGACTCAGGTAGACGCCTAAACACTTATAAACTTCACGTTTTGAGGGGTTACTCAAAACATAAGAGACTATTTAAAGAACAACAAAATAGAAGAAAGGGGGGTTTACTGTGTATCCACTTTTGGAAACCCTAAGAGAGAAAAAGGAAGAGAAAGAGAGGAGGAAGAGGAAAAAGAAGCGGTCTCGATGTGCTTCCCGAATTAGGAGGTTTCCTGACACTACTTCCTTCTTAAATCATCCGTTCTAAGTTTTTATTTCCTTTTCATTTCAATTTAACTCATGTATAAAGTTGGGATGGATTCTATGATGACAGATGGCAGAATGTTGTTGATGTTCTAACTCTTCTTCAGGATTTTACTTTGATTTAATGATAATTTAGTTGATTGTGTTTATTGGATGGATGTTGTGATTTGATTACATTCTTCCATAATTCGATAACAAACTGAGAGGGTGAAATGAATGAAAATGATTAAACCGGATTAATAAGGGTTAGATCATTTGACGAAAATTGTGACGAATCATATTGGTAATTGTGTAGAGAGAGATCTCGTGTGATATTCCAATAGTTTATTAGAGTACTTTAGCTTTAATTAGGGTTTAGGATAATTTGTGAATTGAGAGATCACAAATTTTATAATCCAATTTGGGTTTATAAATTAGCGTTAATGGTTATAACTTGAGAGAGAGCAATCAGCCCTAGGATCATCTAGAAGCGACCCTCCATTAACACGTAATCAACTAGCTTAGTAGTAAAGAAAGGTAAAATCCCCTTTCTTAGAACTTGGTAAATTCTTTGCTTGATTTCCATTGTATGTGCTTATTGCTCAATTGTTAATTCCTTTATGTTTAACTTCTGATTTAATTAGTTGAATTCAATTCTCATATTTACTTCCCATTGCATTGTTTATTTTTAGTCATATCTTTCTAGGAATAGATTAATCTCCCTCCTTGTGGGATTGACACCTTTTATACTATAGTCGTGACCTGTATGCTTATGGTATTTAAGGGCTTATAAAATTTAAAGTTCGAACGACACAATCAGACATTGAATGGGAATGATGATCAACTAAGGCCTTATTTGGAACAACCTCGTATAGAAGTCGCGCTAACTGTAATACCTTAAGATCACAATTCTTTCACGTGAAGAAATTGTGGAGTTGAGCCAGGATCTTACAGAAAGGAGCTTCTTGGGAGGCAACCCAAAGGAAGTAAATTTCTTTTCTTTAAATTTTAACAGTTCTTTCTATATTCATTTGTTCTTTTAGTTGTTTATTTCTTGTTTAAGTTTTCAATCAAAATGAGAGAAAGAATAAAAAAATAAACATTTGCTCCTTTTCTCTTGCTTTTAGGAGTGTACAATCATGATTAGAGAATAATTGACCAGAGAATTTCATACCAAACTTTAGCATTTACTTTTGCTCTTGTTATTGGTCGATGTGCATTATCCTTAGAGGAGTAGTGACTAACGATAGACAAAGTCAGTGAGAGTTTAAGCCTTGTTAGAATGATACATCCATATAAGTCTCATTATCAAATTGCTTCATTTACGTGATCATAAATGGGAATTCATATTGAATGGAATTTTTGGCTATTGTTAAAGGAAATCAAGGAAGGCAAGAGGAGCAAAGTATGAGGAGCCCTTGAGCAAGTATTTGAACAAGGAAATCAAGGTGGGTTTCATGTTTATAGTAGAATTAATGAGCCATAAATGTTTCCTTTTAAATCGAGAGCAGAAAATGATTTCAAATTGCTTCAAAATTGTTGCATTATTGCTTTAAATGATTTGAGAAATTGCTATATGCTTGATATGTGAATTTGGTTGATGAAATGTGA
>JANKYE010000013.1:5367747-5386759 GCA_032467995.1 Erythroxylum dillonii
CCCATAAGATCCAGTATAGGGAAACTCTCTGAATACTCTACTGAATCCTGGTTAGTTTGTATCTTCAATCTTTCTTTAAGCTTTTCTCATCTCTGTGTTAGTTTACAGGCTTTAGTTTCAATTGTGTTTCAGGAGAATCGGAGCTATAGACACATTAAGCAAACAGTGAACAGACTAGAGGAGGCCTCCTCTCTTGTAGAGGCTCAAAGAGGTTGAGAAATTTGCGACTAGTTCTGCTGAAGATAAATGGAAGAGTCTTGAAGAACACCTCGTCAACGATGATGGGAACTTTTTTTTTAATTTTAATTTTATTTATCAACGGAATTTAAATTTATCGACTGTAAATTTAGGTCCGTCGGTAAATTTACCGACAGTCGTTTTAACGTCTTAGGTTGTCGGTAATTTCCGTCGCTATTTTACATTATCGACGAAATACAAATATTTTCTGTCGGTAATTTCCGTCGGTAAAAGCCCTATTTCTTGTAGTGAGTTAAACACATTTTCTTGGAACCATTATACCTCTTTTTGTTTGTATGTTTTTTTTTTCTCTCTAAGTTAAGTTATTATCATTAAGATACCATAAAATTTATAAAATCAAAAGAAAACAACATATATGAAATTATTCTTGATATAATTTCATTTATTATTGAACTGTGTATAGTATGAGGTCATGAGATTTATTATATACTAATATTTGTGTCAATGGTATAACAATTTCCTATTCACTAAATAACCTAGAAATTGTCAAAAGCCCAAGAAATAATATTCATTATATGGATGCATTATGCCCTATAGCTCATTCTCAACTATAATGAATACTATGGACAAAAGATAATTACTACAAATAAATTGATTTAGTTTCTTCATGGAACTTTGCATATCAATTATGAATCAAGATATTTGAAATTTATGTGTTAAATTAGAGTGTATTTCTATAATTGTATTTTTCTTAAGTTTATGACTTTAAGTCGTGTATTCTTCAATAGATTATATTGTTGCTTATTTTGGTATTTCCATTTTATTTCAATGAAATATTTTATTTCTACATTATATTTTTCTTATTTATATATTTATATATTTTATTTACTATATACCAATTTTATAATGGTTTAGTAATAATTTATTGACACAATTGAATGGAAATGACAACAAGTGGGCTTAAGCTCCTTAAGTCCTGAACGACCATGTCCTGAGCTTAACCTAGACCTTTTAAGTTTGGTTTAAAGCAAGCTTAAGGCCTAACTGGGCCCAGAGTTAGCGACCTAAGCTCAAGTCTAGTTGGGCTTTACGTCACTTAATACCGATCAAGCCTAGAGCTTATGGCCTGAGTTTGATATGGTTTAGTGAAGGCCTATTCAAGCCAAACCAAGCCCAACAAAAAAAATTATAACGTACCCAAAATAATTTAAATATGAAAAAATCATTTAATTAATCAAACAACTTCAAAATAATGTAGAATAAAACAATATATTATGTTTACATCAAAAGCATTACAAAGATAAAACAAATAAAAATTTTCATAAAGTGATTCAAATCATCTAAAACAAGCAATTGTAGAGTCAAAGTCTTAGAGTCTTCTCTACTAATTTGTAATATTTATAGGCAGCCTAAAATAAGTTATATGTAAAAAGAAAGTAAATTGAAAAGAAAACAAACCAAAAATAAGAGAAAATGGAAGCAATATCTAACTTCTCTCCTATTATTTGTTCTCTAACTTCTCTCTTAATTGATTATAAAATTACCCTTTTATCTTACCACTTTTGGAAACAAATTTTCCCACGCCTATCTCTTTCCTCTATTTGTTACCTGTCAGTTGAGAGGCAGGAAGGCTTCTATATGGCCTTCCAAATGGTCTATGAAGAAGGAGAACCCTCCCTCTCTAAAGAGAATTTCCTAGCTCTCTTCAGAGAGGTCCTACCTATCAAAAATGGTGACAAGAAGGAAGGCAAGAAGGTGGCTCCTAAAACAAACTTTGTAGATCCTTATGTTGTTGAAGCTTAGAGAAATAAAGTACCTATTCAACACAATAAAGGCACTCTCAAACATTAACACATTGTGGTCAAAGATGGTGTAGTGTCCCCTCCTATAGAACTATTACAAGCTAGAGCTAAAGCTCGGTCCCTAACCTTGAGACTAGTCTTTCGGAGTCTACACCTAACACTTAGCCTGCCCATTTAGAATGTTTATCTAATCCTAATTTGCAAGTTAATACTCGATGCACTCGTCAAGAAGCACAACCAATTGATTCATGTCAATCTCCACCATCTTCTTCCTCTTCATCCCTGGTGGATGATGATCTTAATCTTCTGATTGCTCTTCGTAAAGGAAAAAGTTCTTGTGCATCTCACCCTATCTCGAATTTTCTCTCTTATGATTCATTACCATCATCGTACTTAGCTTTTGTGTGCACCTTATCTTCCATGCCCATACCCAAGACTGTTTCAGAGGATTTGGCTCATCCTGGAGGACATATGCCATGAAAGAAGTCAACTTTGTAGGCTAATCACACATAGGACTTAGTAGCTCTTCCACATGGTTACACGATTGTTGGTTTCCATTGTGTGTTCACTGCTAAGGTCACTCCTAATGGGTCTATTGATCGTCTACAAGCTCGATTGGTGACTAAGGGATACACACAAGTGTACGGTATGGACTACACAGAAACTTTCGCTCTGGTTGCTAAGTTGACCTCTGCTCGTGTTTTCATTGCATTAGCTGCCACATATAATTGGCCCCTCCATCAACTTGATGTGAAAAATGCTTTCCTTCATAGTGCCATTTATGAGACTATCTACATGGAGCAACCACCGGGGTTTGTTGCTCAGGAGAAGACTAAACTTGTGTGTCATCTTAATAAGTCCCTTTATCATCTAAAACAATCATCGAGAGCTTGGTTTGACAAATTCAGTACCGTGGTTATAGAGTTTGGTCTGTAATGGTATAGTATAGATCATTTTGTATTTTATTGCCACTCTGTAACTGGCAAAATTCTTTTGATTGTTTATGTTGATGACAATGTTATCACAAGTGATGATAAAGCAGGGATCCAGTCCTTGAAATCATTTATACAAATCAAGTTCCAAACAAAGGACCTAGATCTCCTAAAATATTTTTTTGGTATTGAAGTTGCAAAGTCTAAAATGGGTATTTGTTTATCCTAAAGGAAATATTTTCATGTTCTTTAGGAAGAAACCAGTTTATTAAGCACTAAACTAGTTGATGTAGAAAAAGTGAATCTTTAAAAGACCCAGGCAAGTACAAAAGGTTGGTTGGTAAACTTAACTATTTGATTGTCACTCGTCCAAACATTGCATTTGCCACAAGTGTGGTCAATCAGTTTATGGGTTCTCCACGGACTAGTCATTGGGATGTAGTTGTCAGAATCTTGAGATACTTGAAAGGATCCCCAGGACAAGGTCTTCTGTACCAAAATCATGGACACACTCAGGTAGGAGGGTATATAGGCGTTGATTGGGTAGGTTCTTATGACCGGAAGTCTACCTCAGGTTATTGTGTTTTTATGAGAGGAAACTTGGTGTTATGGAAAAGTAAGAAGCAAATAGTTATTGCTCGCTCTAGTGCTGAATCTGAGTACAGGTCTATGACATACACTACATGTGAGTTGATTTGGTTTAAGCATCTTCTTAAGGAACTCAGTTTTGAGCATCCATCTCCAGTGGAGTTAATGTTTGATAATCAAGCAGCCATTCATATTGCCTCTAATCCAGTCTTTCATGAAAGGATGAAAGACTAAACATATCAAAATTAACTGCTATTTTGTTCTAGAGAAACTTGAAGCAGGACTGATCAAAACTTCCTATGTCAAGTCAGAAGATCAACTTGATGATTTATTTACCAAAGCTCTTAGGGGATCTAAGATGAAATCTATATGTAACAAGCTTGGAGCCTATGAAATGTACGCTCCAAGGGGGGAATATTAGGAAAGTCTTAAGAGTTCTAATGTATCCATGATTCTAGTGATCTCCTGAATCTCCTAGGATTTCTTTTCCTTATGTAATTAGCTCTCTATTGCTATATAAATCAGATTAGGGTCTTGCTAAATAATCAAGCTCTTAATTCTTCTGCTAATTTGTTCAATAAATTCCATCTCTTGAAGTAAATATATAATTATGCATAATCTCGCCTTAACTACTGCAATAATCTATCTACTTTTTCTAAAATTCGTGATTTTGACTAATAATACTTCAATTTAATACAATTTTCACTTGTCATATTCTAAAATAAAATATATATTAATATTTTTCTATTTAAGCACTAAAATATAGCTAAAACAAAAGAGATAATTATAATTAACATGATAAAATAAAAGAAGATAATAACTAGAAATGGGAGTTCATACGGAGAATGGATTGAGAAGAATCAACGTATAAGCAACGCATCCAAGGTTTTATAAAATATTAGACTTGAGGGAGAAATTTGTTAAGCTTCCGTGAAAACAAAAGGAATTCATTCAATAGTGCAAAAGAACAAACTTTGCAAGTTACATGACATGGATTCTTAGAAATAGCTATTGAAAAGTATAAGTTACATAAACTATCTTTTTCAATAGCCAAAACACAAATGTAAGATCCAACTTCTACAATATGTCAAAAGTGCTAAAACAAAACAAAGGAGAGGCTCGACAAGCAACAACGAAGGAGTCCAAATCCTCTATCTAATATTATGATGTCTTATTGTGTCCAATAAATATCAATCATTTATTTATGTACGGTCCGCATGAAACCCGCATAGATTCCGCAAAATAAATGACTGAGGTTCTATGAGACAGAATAAAACAGAGTAATATTGAACACAAGATCTGAACTCGCAACGAAGAGAGAGGCGCACTGAAAGCAGCCAGATACTTTTAAAACTGTAGATACTAGTACATTAGTGTAAAATGTCCCAATTTTGATGTTTTAAGAAGATAACTGACGCACTGCAGTAAGGAAAGAAGAAAGGAAGGAAAGAAAAAGATCTACGGAGCACTAAATAAATATATTCCAAGCTGTCAACAGTACTTGCTGATATTCGAAAATTAATTACAAGTAGGACAACTTTCAATAGCCTTTGTATACAACCCTAAAAGCGTTACTCAGAAAGTAGCTGTGATTTTGGGGGACAAATCCACCAGAACGTATTTTGCCATGGCATGCAAAGCGATTATTCTAACCACAAATGCCTTATTTTAGGCCACTCTACATGAGACTTCCCCTTTGATTTCACTGGAAGTCCAATATGAAGATATTGCATGTAGATAGACAAAATGGCCACACTAAGGATTACAAAGATATATACCCAGGCCGATATTGATATCTTGCAAACCTGCAAAAAACTTGCAGCTGTCAGCAAAAGGCAAGCCACCGAACTATATAATTCAGTAGGAGGCGGTGCCATCTACCATCATATTTTTGTTAAGTAAAAGAAGCAGTTGCACTCTTTACGTTATTATTTAGACCTTGCTTTAACCCCCGAGAAATAATACAGTAATCACAGCATGGTAAGCAAGAAACTGGAATGGGGTCCCCAATAAATTCTTAAGAGAGAGGTAGAGAGATTATTTGTTCCTCTATTTATTCTGCCCAATGCAGAATGAGGTTATGCATAACAGAACAAGATGCTCTGCCCGAAACCAATATAAGCTCAATGCAGAAAGACAGGTATCAAGATGGAAAATCAAGAATTAAGTCAAAAAGGAAACTGATATTAACATTGTAGGAAAGCCTTTGGGGATGATAAAAGAACTACTACCATAAATAATAAAGTTATATACGAATTGGGTATTTTGTTCCCCACCACTAAATACCCCCACCTGTTAGAAGCAAATGCAAAGTTTCTAGCGAAGAGTCGGTACAAGACAAACCTTTTTAGCTAACCAGTTCTTGTGAGGAAGGTTTTTATCAGCATGCTCAAGGCAATAACGCAGCATGTTAACTATCATCAAACCAGTAACCGGATCAAAGCTTTCTACAATTACATGTTGTTGTTGTTAATTCTTCAAACTCTAACAAAATTATAATAGATGTAATAAATGTGGTTTTAACTGATTAGTCAATTGTGACAATGGAAAAGGAAAATAAAAAAGGTCGACACAATCATACCTGGAATGTCAAAAATTTGTTTAGCAGGAGGGATACCAAGAAGCTGGCCGAGGTAAAGACGAATACGAGCACGGTCAGAAATTGATAGTAGATCACCATGTGTGACAACAACAACAGGTTTATCATCTGCAGTTCACAAGGAAAGAATGAGCTATAGCCTATAGGATACCATTAGAGATGATATTGCATGATGGGAAAAATAATAAGAAAATGTGAAAGGGACGTGAAGATGATAGAAACAGGGATAAGTACAGAGAATATAAAAGGCAGTTCAGATGGTGAGGACAAGGCTCCTTAAAACAATTTAGCATGTAATTTTAACCCTCCCGTTACATGGCCAATTTCATAAGTATCTATACTGATCTTAAGGCTATGTTTAATTGGACGTTAAATTTTTAATAGAATGAAATAAAAAAGAATGAAATGGGATGATTTATAATAGAATGGAATATAAATAGATATAATATTAAAAAATTGTCGTTTGGGAGGGATATAAGAGTTCATAATGTAATATAGTGAAATGTTGTTTGGAAGAAGAGTTTATAATGTAATGTAGTAAAAAGTCGTTTATCACTTTACATTCCATCCTAAACCCTCAAAATTGGAATTTTTTTTTTTTTACTATTAAGGATATAATGAGATGTAATATAAAACCCTCCTCTTCCATCCCATCCAATTATATTCCATTATAACTCCTCCTAAATGTTAGAATAACATTTCATTCTATTCCATTTCATTCCATTAATAAACTCCCAACTAAACATAGCCTAAGAGAAACTACTTGCTGAACTTTAGGAAAACTAGAAGACTGGGGAATAACAACTCAAGATAGATCAAGCACATGTGCCTTGAAATACTCATCCACGAAAACTAGAACACTGGGGAATAACAAGTCAGGATAGATCAAGCACATATACCTTCCAATACTCATCCACCAAAGCTTCTATTTCAGCAACTTTAGTACTCCCTTTACCATGTTTGCCTTTGTTACGGAAACAAATTTTAAGGGGAGTAGGAATTCTATTGGTGCTTCCCCCTCGAAAACTCTCCTTGTCCTCAAAGCAAAAGTCACGAAATTGTTCCACTATAAGATCGTAGTCTTGCCATCTAGCTTCTTCAACCACTTGATTAAGCCATTCCACCAACAACTCGAGTTAGATGTTAATGTACCCAAGTGTAGGATATAATCATGGGTCAAGACACGAAAAAAACAACTCTCTTAACCTGGCCATGTTCTCCCCTTCCTCTAAAGAACCTATGCTGACACAAGGAAGAGACCTGTCATTAACAAGATCTCATCCCACTACTGTCTTTCTCATCTAGCAGCTGTTTGTTTTCATAAAAATCTCCTTGCCTCTTTGTTAACCATCGCAGCCTTTAAATAGGCTTAAGGGATAAATCAACAACCCTAATTAGGACTCCAAATTAGGTATAAGGTCTAAAAATAGAATCCCAATAAAAATAGGAAACATAATATGTAAAAAACCTAAAATAAGAAAGAAAATCAAACAAAACAAAATAAAAGTAGACTTGCTAATGGTTGTTTTGTCAACAACTGTTTTTGCACCGCGAGTAAACTTTCCCAGCAAAGGCATCCTCAACATTACTACCTTCCCTGATTTGGAGCTTGTCCAACAGCTCAAACTTTGAGTAAACCTCCCAAAGAGTGGCCAAATCTTCCCATGTAGCATCATTATTTGAATTATCCACTCAATACACCAACACCTCAATTCTGCCTCTATTAAGCCTGGACCAGACAATAGAGTGAGGAATAGGAACTGATTGGCCATCATAGAGGACTAGTAGCGTAGCCACTAAACCTGGAGTATCACCCTTAAACTTCTTTAACAAGGACATATGAAAAACATCATAAATACGGCTCCCCTCGGATTGATCTAACTTGTAGACTAAAGTACATATTTTTGTAGTACTTTAAAGGACCAAAATATTTTGGAGACAACTTGAGAGGCCCTCTCTTTTGCACCAAAAGCTACCAATAAGGGTGAAGATTTAACCAAATCACCTTCTTCAAAGGAGATCTCTTGATGATTCGCATCATATGTAAACTTCATCCACTAATTTTAACCCTCTCTTAAAGAGCATGATCCACTGCCTCCACTCTAGTGGAATCAACTAGTCAAGCAAACACAAAGGATCCCTTCCATACACCACCTAAAATGGTGTAGCTTGCAAGGAAGAGTGGAAAGATGTGAGTAACAATACTCCATCCACATAACCCATTTAACCCATCAACTTGGTCTATCACTTGTAAAACAATGGAGAAACATCTCAATGGTGTGATTACATCTTCGGTCTATTCATCCAACTACAGGTGACAATTTGAAGAAAAGGCCAACTTTGTTGCTGACAAACAAGACTCGTAAAGACTTGAAGAATTTGGAATGCTTTCTGATTTATTCCATAGCTTCTTGGCTTACAACTACAACCAGCAAGGGCATATATATAACCTAAATAAACATCAGCCCTAATCACAAAATTAAAATAGATTACCTTAATCAAGGAAACAATCTTAATAGCTGGTCGTGAATCAATCACAGCTTTTATTCCAATTTGACTAATTCCTTAAATTATGGACTTCCACAGATCTTGCTCATTCCTAAATCGTGGGATAACAATCCCACTAATCTTGCTCATATTTTCACACTCCCCCTCAAGCTGGGTTATGTATGTCAAGCATACCGAGCTTGGACTTCAAACTCTCAAAGCTTAATTTATGTAGAGCTTTAGTGAGACTGTCTGCAATCTGCTGACTCAAGGATATTTACCCAAGCTTGAATCTTCCTTCCTCTAGCTTCCCCTTGATGAAATGACAATCGATCTCCACATGCTTAGTTTGATCATGATGAACAGGATTTTTTGCAATATTGATTGTTGCCTTGTTATCACAATAATTCCAGTTCTTTTACCATTAATTCCAGCCATATTCCCTCACATATACCATGGCACATTGCCCTGAACTCAGCCTCTACACTGCTTCTTGCTACTACCTGTTGCTTTTTGCTGCGCCATATGATTAGATTTCCCCAAAGGAATGTGCAATAACCAATAGTAGACCTTCGATCTTCTAAAGATCTAGCTCAGTCAGCATTTATCATTACCTCTAACCCTCGGTTAGTTGTCTTCCCGAAGAACAATCCACGTCTTAGACTCTTCTTGAGATAACGTAGGATACGTAGAACAACATCTAGATGTCTCACAGTTGGCTTATTCATAGATCTACTGACAAGTCCAATTGCAAAGCTAATATTAGGGCATGTATAAGCTAGGTAAATTAACTTACCCATTAGTCTTTGGTATCTTACTTTGTCTGTCAAAGGTTTATCTTCCTCCAATTCTACTTTACTGGCCATATCAAGAGGTATGTCAGTAAGCTTACACCCCAACATTCCTGTTTCTCGTAAGAGGTCTAAGGTATATTTTCTCTGACAGACAGAAATTCCTTGTTTTGAACGAGCAACTTCCATGCCTAGGAAATATCTAAGTTGACCCAAGTCCTTGATTTCAAACTACCTTGCCAAGAACTTCTTTAATTCCAGCAATCTCCTCTAAGTGATCACCTTTCAAGACAATGTCATCAACATAAACTATTAGTATGGCTCTCTTACCTTTGGGGTTTCTTTTGATGAACATAGTATGATCTGTCTAACATTGCATAAATTCGTGACTCTTAACAACTCGGGTAAATGTCTCAATCCATGCACGTGGAGATTGTTTAAGTTCGTACAAGGACTTCTTAAGTCTGCGTACCTATCCAAAATTTTCCTCTATCTCTAGTCCCGATGGAATATCCCTAAAAACTTCCTCCTCAAGATCTCTGTTAAGGAAGGCACTTTTTTACATCAAGTTGGTAGAGACTAGGTTTGTTGCAAGAGATAGCAAGACTCTGAATGAATTAAGCTTTGCAACTGGAGCAAATGTCTCCTCATAGTCAACACCATAGAATTGTGTGAATCCTTTGGCCACAAGTTGTGCTTTAAATCTGCTTATACTTCCATTTGAATTCTACTTTACTAAAAACACCCATTTACACCCAACTATTCATTTTCCTGCAGGGAGGTGTCAATTCCCACGTTGAATTTTTCTCCAATGCGTGCACCTCATCAAGGACAGCACTCTTCCATGTGCAAGGGCCTTATAAACATCTCTAGGAATTTGGGTATCATCAAGAGTGGCTAGAAATGTCCTATAGTGTGGGGCTAGTCCCTTTGCTAAAACATATCGACTGACTGGGTGTTGTGTGCAGCATTGAGTACCCTTCCTTAAAGCAATAGGAAGATCATCAGCATGTACAGTAGGGGAATTCAAGTGCATACCTGTGTTATCATCTAGAGTTTCATTATTCAATTCAGAGTCAAGGCCTTACAGAATGTGTGCGTGGGTCTCTATCTCTTGAGGCTTCTATCTCCTAGAGGAAACATGTAGCTCTTTCTTTGTGGAAGTTGTATCAGAAAGATTGGGTTCTATGGTGGTATTAGACACTGGTAAAGGTGTGGTAAAGGTCCAAGTGAGATTGGAGATGATGAAGAAAAAACTATAAGATCTTTATCCGATTCCTTAGGTATTGGATTCTCCCCCTGAATATCTGAGCTGGGATAATCGCTTTGATTTTCAAAAACTGTGACATCCATGGAGTAAAAGAATTTTTTGGCGATCGAGGAATAGCACTAATACCCCTTCTGTGTAGAGGAATATCCAAGGAAAATGCACTTGGTGGCTCAAGGGTCAAGTTTGCTATGTAGGTGCGGAGAAATATGGACAAATGAGGTGCAGCCAAAGATCTTTAGAGGTACATCTATGAGGATTTTAAAGTGAGGGTATAAAGGAGTTTGTCATGTGGGGTCTCAAATTGAAGTACCCAAGATGGCATTTGATTGATAAGGAAGATGGCGGCCATCACTGCTTCTCGCCAAAATAGTTTTGGCATGTTCATGGTCATCATTAAGGATCGAGCCATTTCCAATAGGTGTAAGTTCTTCCTGTCAGCAACTCCATTCTATTGGGTGTTGTCTACATAAGAACTCAGATGTAGGATCACTTTTTCACTTAGGAAAGAACCCAATTGTGCCTTAAAGTATTCTCTCCTATTGTCTGTCTTCAGTGCCTAAATCTATGTTTGGAATTGTGTTTCTACCATCTTGTAGAAGTTCTAGAAGATCTGTTGAACGTCTAATTTCTCCCTCATCAAGAATAACCATGTGATTCTAGTGTGGTCATCAATAATGGTAACAAACCACCTGTGGCCAGTAACTGCATTGATTTTGGATGGACCGCAAACATCACTATGTATCATGGAATTGTTCTGAAGTGTTCTGTTATTTCACTTGGTTCTAGGCTGTACATTATTTATACAAATGGAATTTGACTTCTGTCAATCCCATGAAATCTGTTCTCCCAAATATTAGGAGTAAATTATTCTATCCTAAAATAGAAAAGGAATATATCCTAAGATAGAAAAGATCATGGGCTATACTTAGATAGAAAAGATCATGGGCTATATATGGAATTTCTAGCTATACAAGATATTCTAGATATTCCACAGATGTACAAAGCAAGATATTTTAGATTTTTAACAAATAACAATGGAGGTTGGATGTTTGTCTAGTCATGGGAGAGTAGAGCTAGATGGGGAGTTGTGTTGGGGCCAGGTTGAATACTACTAAGGTTTTACTTACTCCTCTTGACCCACAAGCTAGTTTTAATTTGATCTCAAAGTCTACTCATAGCCCTATTAAGTATTCATGTTTTATGAATCCGCATGTCAGCTCGAAGTTGCTCTCAAAATACATATAAAAACATGCCCAAAAGGCAGTGTTCCGATCAAGCAGATCATCTGGCAAATTCATGTTGATACTCATCTATAGATCTTGTTTGTTGGATGCTTTAGAGAAACTCATCTGGGTTTTAAAATTCAATGAATTAGTAATTTTCTTGCAAAGCATTTGCAAATTCATCCCAATACAAAAGAGTTCATTCACTATTAATCCAAATGCAAAAATCTAATGCATCACCTCTAAATACATAGTTGAAATATCCACCTTCAATTCATCAAGAGTTTGACAATAGCAAAAATAGTTTTTTGCTTTAAGGATCCAACCTTGAGGATTGTCATCATCAAATTTGGGAAATTGCATCTTTGTGTGAGGAGGTTGGGACTATGACACCACCAAGGGCTATTGGCATCTTCTTCTTTAGCCTTAGACCAACTCAATCATCGAGGTTCACAGGGTCTATATGAATTTCCTTAGCCTTTCCTCTAGAACCTAATTGTTGGGCACCCATTACTACCACTTCTGACATTAGAAGTCTACAATTTCAAGTTTGGATGTGACTGTAGCAAGTTGTTATAAGATTCGAGGGGGTGGGTTATTTAGGATAATAAGGTGGTTGGAGGGAGAGGCTTGATTGTTGGGTTGATTGGTAGACGTGTGTTAGGAAGGATTTTAGGAAGTAGAATGGCAAGTGTTCACCCTTTTGGATCATTTCTACTTTGATATCAAAAATGATAGAAACAAGGAAATATGTAGAGAATAATGGAAAAATGAAGTAAAGAATTGTATTGATAAAAGGCAGTCCGTATGGAGAGGAGAGGACAAGGCTCCTTTAAAACAATTTAAAATAAAATTTTAAACCTTCCGTTATATGGCCTATTTCCTTGAACATCGAAAAACTAAAAGAATGGGGAATAACAACTTAAGATAGATCAAGCACATGTCCCTTGAAATACGCATCCATCAAAGCCTCTATTCTAGCAAATTCAGCACCTACTTTCCAATGTCTGTCTTTCTTAGGGAAATAAGTTTTAAGGGGAGTAGGAATTCTATTAGAAAATTTCATATTTCAATATCTTGTATTGTCTTTCTTAGGGAAATAAGTTTTATGGGGAGTACGAAATCTATTAGAAAATTTCATAATTCAATATCTTGTAAAACCCTTTGGGGGCTAATAAAGACTTAAAAGGCAAAATTTGAGTGTTACATCTGTTATTTAACTATATTTCTCGTACAATCATCATCATAATCAACACCTAATTGAAATCTCGCACCAAAGCAGGGTTTGGAGAGGTCTGATAGTACGTAGCCTTATCCCTACGTAGTAAAGAGGTTGTTCCTCGTACAATATTCCACGCAAATACTAAATGAACCTCAAAGGGTATTTCTAAAAGCACCTAAGGCAAAATAAAATAAAATAAAATTCACATACCTTTGAATGATAAGTATGGGCAGTTGAAAGCTGTGGTCATCTGTTTGAATTTCCCACCCTCCAAAGTATCACAATTACCCTCCATCAATTTTAGGACTTCAACGCCATTAACCACAAATATCACAAAATTAACCATCCTAGCCCTGCTGGACACATAACGACTTTTACAAGTAGTGTGCATCAACCTGGTCCTCAAACGAAAATCATCTGATGGCCTGATACACAAATTATACAAGGTATTTTCTAAAACAAATCCACGTCCCATAAAAGAAAATTCATCTAAAGTTCGAATTTTAAACCTGAGAATAAGTTCACCATGACGAACACCATTTGTCATCCAATTCTTTAGCATTTCAAAGTTGTCTGATGAGTTGTCTAACAAACTACGAGTATCGTAGAGACAAAAGGAAGAAGAGTTCCTAGGGATCATGTATTCGTGAAGAAAAAAGGTCCCATCTCTAGTAGATGAATCATCTGAAGTAAGAAATAAAATCATATGAAGATTCTTTAAGGAAATAGGTCCAGTTGCTAGACAATGAATACTTTTTTGTAAGAAACAATTTTCACTTCACATTATAGTAGTGAAGTCAAAAGAAAACCCTAGTTAGGCTAATGTAAGTTCATAGTATCCAATTCTTTCACAAACAATGAACCAAATGAAGTAACACATACATGAGACTTGTGCTCTTTCAGAAGCAAAGATGCCATCTTCAAAGAATTTTGAAATCCTATTGATAAGACTGCTTTTTCCAGATCCTTTTGGGCCAATCAATAATAGTGTTGTTGTGTCAGGAACATCATAGTTGCTCAATTTCAGGCCACCTACCTTTTCAACCCATCTTCCAGGAGAATAACTACAAAGCCAAAATTATCATATTCACAAATTTTGAACAAGTGATCAAATCAAATATGACCTTGAAAACAAATGGAGACGTATATGATGTGTAATCAAACTATCAGCTAAATAGGGTTATACATGCTTACAATAAGAAATAGGACAATCCTTTACATATAAATAGGTCTTGTTTGACACTAAAGCAAGTCCTTAAATTAATATCACATGTCTTGCTCATAATACCCGGTTTTGATTTAACGCCAAATTTAAGTCTTAGATAAATATCATATATCTCTTGCTTAGTTGGGAAAGACGTTCTAGGAAGATGATACTTAGAATACCAGGTTTTGATTTAACACCAAATTTAAGCCTTCAGATAAATATCATCTATCTCTTGCTTAGTTGGGAAGAACATTCTAGGAAGATGATAATTAGAATCCATGATTTCTAAGACAAAAGTATTTTTAAGTTGACAATTATCATTCCAAATACATCTTAATGTCCAACTCTATATCATTGATTCATAGCAGGACTGCATTTGAACCCAACTTAAAATCATTCACATCCATGTGAACCACAAAAATAGGGAGATATTTAACATTAGTCAAGGGTTTATCACTTCTAATGTTTATTTCATTTTCAATGAATGTCTTGAGACCTAAATAAGCTACCTATCACATCAATTAAGGGTTTATCAATTTCTATTATTAATTTCCTTTTTAGTGGATGCCATGTACCTAAATAAGAGAGCTAACATAATAATAGTGATTATTGTTAACAACAATGAAGCAAAACTGACAAAATTGTCTCCTTCTCTCTCTCTTGTATTACTTTATTAAGTAATTGCAAAACAAGGTTGAACACAGGTTTTTGATAGGAATGAAAAAATATAATTATATTAGCACTCTAAAACAATATGAATTGAGCTCTATCCCAGTAGGGAAATTTATGTTATAATCAATGGATGCATAATTGAAAGCATCAGTACATCTTAGGCCTAAGAGGAATGTTGCACTAATAGCTTTGATTTATCGTATGGTTGTGAAGAATGATGCACATATGTACAGCAATCGCAATACATCTAATAACCAAATGTTCTTTTAGTGCATTGTGGTATCGCTACCTCCAAAACAAATGGGTTAAACCTAAAATTGATTTGAATACCTCAAAATATTGCTTTTAGCTTGCTTCAAGCTTTGGCTTCCTTCAAGCAAGTGATCATAAGTCTTTAAAACGTCCCGGTAAGCATTGAATCTTCTCTTTTTATTAGCTTTAATTTCCAAAAGATTTGGTGAAATCCGATGTTCTAGTTCTTCAGGCACTAGTTCATGCTCCCTACTGGGTGTCTCATCCACTTCCTTGATTGCATCATCCATGATGGAACAAGAATCGGGCTTTGACTCTCTGCCATACCACACAATTCAAGAATATATCATTTAGTTCACCAGGAAACCACAAAAAAAAGGCCAAAAAAGTTAAAGTTAACCAGCTATACTTGTAGGTCGATGGTTTTGGCACTTCCAACCAACTGCAAGGCCTCGGTTTTGAGTGGCTAGTAGGGGGGAAAGGGTCTTAAGAACTTGGCCATTAGGGTCCCATGTAACCGATAAAAAGAGGGATTAAACTTTGTACTACAAAAGCACTTGAAACAAGGGCAATCAATCCAAATGGTTATCACTCAATTTACGAATAGCCTTGGAGACTAAATAGTTCGCAACCTACGATTCTAAATCCAAGTCCATTTTGTTCTTCTGGCTAACAAATCACAACCCAAAAAGAAAAGAGAGTTATTAGGAACGCACAAACATTTAAAGCTAAATAAAGAGAAAACAGAAAGAGAACAAAGGATTAGCCATCGACACCTGCGATTAAAACTTGGATCAAGCGAAAACGATAGTTCTGAAAGTTCTCTATCGTCGAAGGATTCTTCATCTGCACGTAAACACCGTCCCAGTGGTCCATCATTACTCAAACCCAGAAAAAAGAACACAGAAAGCGAGAGAGAGAGAGAGATACCAACACATAAGCTTGAAGACATTGCAGGATCACCACCCATGCTAAGTTCGCCGCTTGTTTACTTGCTGGGAGACAAAGATTGCACCTTTTTCAGGCTAATCCAGTTAATACTAAGAAAGTAACCCGCGGGAGCTCGTGCCTATTGTTTTTATATTGGGAGGTGGGATCACGCTGCTTATACATCTCCAACTTGTTATAATGAATTTGATCGTTATTATCTTCTGTGACAAGCTTTACAAAAGCTTGTGTTAGTTGCTATTTATACAGATTTGATGAGCAACGTCATGCACTTCAAGATGCATTGTATTATCATCTTCATCATTTAATATACTTTGAGCTTAATATCAAGTTAGAGTTTAAATTTGATAAACTTTGACAAACTTTCCATCATTTTAATTTTTTTTTCATTATGTACAAGCATTATTAAAACAAATAATGTTAAAACAAGCATAATCAAGAAGATTAAGGAGAAAATAAAGCTCATAAAATAAAATATTAATTTGTCGGCAAAAGAGAAAAAGAGTTAAACTTTATGTTAATGAATATTATAATAAGATTGGTTGTGTTGATGGAAGTTGTTATTTTTAACTATGTTGTGGGAAATGGTATTCAATTACAATGTCAAATTTTAAACTACCCCATTCAGTGACTTTAGTAGTGAATGTTCCCCCAAACATATATTAAATTAAATGATTGTACATGATAGGTATAATTTATACTATGTTTTGATAAGTATTTTAGTGTGTTTTTAGGTGTTTATTAGATGATTATTGTTGTATAGGCTTATAATTGTGTTAATGTGAGTATGTGTTTATATTATAAGTGTTTGTGTGGTTTAAAGCATGATTTCAATCTTAATTTTATGTTTCTTGAGGTATTTGATGTGTTTGTTAGTGCTAGAAATCATATAGTTGAAGAACAAGGATGATGGATGTGTATGGGGCTGCATGGGCAAGGTCACCACCATAATTCCCATGGCACAATCTTGATAGAGAGAAATTTCCTAGAGTTACAATTGTGGGGGAGTCATGATTGTAACAGACACTTCTTAAACGGGAGTTTTTTTCATGTATTTTAAGGTTTGGGGGCATTTTGGGAACCGATTAAAGTGGAAAACACCTAGTTACACCCCCTATACCCTAATACACTATTTAACAACATTAAACACACTAAAAAACACAACAACCAACACACTAAAGTAGATTAAACGTGGAAGATCAAAAAGAACGTCTAGGAATTCTAGCTTTCCAGATCAAGACCTAAATAAAGTTTTTATTCTTTTCCTTTAGTTATTTCATCAATCTTGATCAGTAATTTGAATTCTAAATGTTTAACATGTTCGTGGGTTTCTAAATTTCATATTTGGGTTTATTTTGGAATTATTGTCTTTGATTATTATCAATTCAATACATATTCTGATATTTGTAATAATTATGCATACTTATACTTTACAACAAATCGAGAGAATGAGGATTAGATTGTGCAACTAGAGTTGTTAGGCTAATAGTCCCACAATTATCAAATTAACAATCATTCGAAGAGAGATCTTTTGTGATAAATTAATTATGCAATAAATAACTTCAGTTCTAATTGAAAACGTTAGAAAAAGTTTTGTGAATCGATTAGTTCTTGAGAGAGAGTAATTGATTAGTTCTTGAGAGAGAGTAATTAATACCGTAGGAAATCTAGGATCAATACTAGTTAAGGACACAAAATAAAGAAAGAATAAGTCCTAAGCATTCATCCTTGATCAAACCTTAAATTAATTGGTAGCTCACTTCTTATTTGCATATTTGCTTGTTTTATTATTTGTTTCAATTTTTGTTATTTACTTTTATTAAAAAGTCAATTTCTTGTTACCTTAGACAAAGTTAGGTTCGAATTGGTTCTTGTATAATCCTTGTAAAAATGATAAATTTCGATACTACAAGATACGATCCATATATTTGTAGGTATTGAGAGTTTTATTAGATATAAAACATGCTCAATAATAGACTTGAACTATTTATTATAATGATTATGTTTTACTCAACAGTACACTTGAACTATATATTATAATGATTATGTTAAGGAATCCCCTATCATTTGCATATGGAATTTGTAATATATATATATATATATATATATATCATATTAATCTAGCAATTAAATCATCAACAATTCTAGCTCAAAGACTCATAGTTAAGGAAGTTATCACATAAAATAAATAATGTATATTTAACCATGAAAACATAACACTCAATTGTGTATCATGCTCAACAAATCAAAATGAAATGCACAAACATAATGGCTTGAGAGTCCCATGGATCGAAATGGAGAAACCGAAGTTTACACCATAAACTAAATGAGTCCGTTTCTTAGGAGCTCATGTGCCACAAGCAAGCGACCAAGGGAAGGATGTGACGAATGAATTGGTATCTCTCTTACCCATACATGAACAAAATTTTATGCTCAATTCATTTCATCACATATTCATACTTTCATGCTTCCTATGTTTTTTTTTCCTCTTTTGATTATACAAAATGTTGTAACATTTTTCAAGACATAATATGATAATACATCTTAGAGAAATTTCCAACAAACGCAACAATTCAAGTTAAGCAATTTAGCACACATAAACAACTAAGGAAAATTAGCCCATCTTTCACAATAACTATAAACATATTACCTGTTGGACCCCGAACTTTTGATGAAAATTAGAAATATTAAAATGAATTTCAATGAGAAAAAAATTGGTGAGAAAAGTTAGGAATTTAAGGCAATTTGATGAAATTAAGAAAAAATTATGAGAAATGAATTGTCTAATTGTGACGACTTTGATATTTGAGTACATTTATAT
>JANKYE010000013.1:5386859-5402381 GCA_032467995.1 Erythroxylum dillonii
ATAAAACCCTAAATTAATTCTAACTAAAAGAAAATAAAATTGCAAACGATTTAAACAATCCTATTTAATAAGGAAAAAGGGATCGGGGTCTAACACCATTAACCTTCCATAACTTTCTGTTAGTGATGGGGCCAAATGGTGCAAAAAATTGAGATGATTTTCATACATCTTGTGTAAGACACAAGAAGTGAAAAGGAAAGGTTCTTTTTCTTGCACACACACTTTCTCTTTAACTCTCTCAAGAGTTTTTGTCTTTTCTAGCACAAAGAAAGAATTCTAGCCATATCCTAGTAAGGTTTCATCCTTCTATCTTCGTGTGGACTGTCATTAGAGACGGTCTGCGTTGATCATTGTAGTTTACGCTAACCCAACGCGGAGAAGATTAAAGAACAAAGGAGATCGTCAGAGAGGTATATAAACATCCTACATCTTACATTTCATGTTTTTGTTTTTCTATATCTATATGTATGAGTATATCTGGTTTTTGAGGTTCTGTTTTATTTTTGCTGTGTATATTTGATATATATTATGTATGAGATGCATGATCGGAACCTAACAACTCCTAATGTTGGAATAAAAGCGCATAACCGATACAATCTAGTTGAAATCAACCAGCGAAGAAGATTTAGATAATTTGAACCTTTTATGTTGGTGAAGCAAGCGATCCAGGTGTATTATATCCCTTTTCCTAGCTTACGATGAGATAAATTAGATTGGTTGGTAGAATGTAAAGTAAAACCCAGAGGTGTTTTTGAATTACATGAAAAAGGAGAAAATAAGATAATTAAAAGTGAAGCATTTTAGGAAGAAGTTTATGAAATAAATGCATGTGTAACATATGACAAGAATGAACCTTTAAACGATCCAAATAATGAATATGTTGACATTTCATCTAGAGAGGATGAGGAGGGCGAGAGATCTTAAGAAGAGCCCAAGTTTGATTCTAATTCTTCGGAAAAAGAATATAATAACGATTTTGATTTACAATTAAGTGCTGATAGTGCTTAATTTGTGTTTGTAATATAATAATATTATATGAATAAATCTATTATTGCATCAACAATATATTGTTATATATTGAATTTATATTGTTCTATTCCTGAAAATCAATAACATGTGAATTTCAGGTTAAAAATGTGACATCAAAGACAAAACAGCATATGATGCGACCAAGGTTCAAGTTACAACGATTTGGAGAAGCCGATGCATTTCTAGGTGAAGCATCACATACTTCAGATGCTACTGCATATCCAAATGAGTTATCACCTTCTGTACCTGCTGCTATACCATCTAATAGCCCTACTACACCATCCACTACCCCTATACCAGAAGTTAACATTGCAGATGAAGGAGGTGACCTCTAGCCTGAGGCTAAGGGAGTTGATGGAAGAACGTACATCACAATTGTCAATAATTTGTAAGTGAAATCCCCATAATTTTGTAATATATGATAACATCATAAGTTTATACTGAAGTTATAGGTTTTAATTGGAAATGATCTAAAATAACATATATATTAGGTTGGTTCCATTTGGAACGTGCTCAAGAAATATCTCATCCAAGTTCATGGAGAGGATAGATCTTAACGGTTGTATATGGAAGAATATCTCTCAGCTGACAAAGGATTTTTATTATCAAGAGTTTGAGGTACACAAAATATATTCTTTAATCTTTTTTATTTTATCTAATTTTATACACTAATTAGATAAATATTGTCATTTATAAGTACTTATTGTATGTTTTTCTTTTTCTTCAGAAAGAATTTTTTTACGATCCAAAATTTGATGCAGTAATTTATAATATATAGAAGAGGCGAACTCGTACATGTTATAGAGACTTTCTTGCTTGGAGACATAAAAATGGTGTACGAGTACCATATATATATGAAGAAATATGGAGTCATTGGTAACAGTATTGGGCATCACCGAAGGCAATATTCATTTTAGAGGGCAATTCTGCTAACAGACGTGGAGGACTAGATGGAGAAAGCCTACCTGTACACACTGGAGGATCTTTAACCCGCTAGGAGCATGCACTTCAACTTGTAAGGATCAAAATTTTACACTTATATTCTGATTTTTGTACTTTGAAGTATGAAATTTGATTTCAATGGAGAATAATAATGTTATAAATGTCTAGTTCCATTAATGGTTGTGATGTTGAGTTAATTTTTTTATCTAATAGGGGTATATATCATAAAAATAGAGGAGATTCTGCCGAAATTTTTGTAAATTGTAGTTCACTTATAACAATTTCTTTTGATGCAGGAAAAATCTATGGGCAAGAAGCTTAAATCGCGCTAACTCTTTTTGTGCACTCACACTAAGAAGCATGATGGTGCGACCTTCATTAACACCTAAAGCAAACAAGTTCAAATACGTAAAATATATACTTTAATATTAATTCTTAAAAAGTATCATTTATTAACATAAACAATTATAATGATAGGAACAAATATAAGAAAGCATTGACCGATAGTCTCAGAACTCTGAAACTATTGATGAGAGTCATATGTATCATGATGCAGTAGGTGGTAGGGACCATCGTGGAAGGATTTTTGGCTTAAGTTCATATGCGAACACATGTTATTCGCAATCCTCCATATCCACTGGATCTAGTAAGCATTCCACATCAAATGAGAGAGTCCTCTAGCTTGAGAGCATGGTAGAGAGGCTGACAACTCAGTTGCAACAATCGATGGAGTACATAGTCCAACTCCGTAATGAGATGGATCAATTTAATGGAAAGGACAATAACTCATCACAGCAGTTAGAACATCCACTTTCACCGCCTATATAAGTGAATGTATTTGATGTTTTGCTACATTTAAGTTTTTGTACAAATTCTTAATTGGCAGTTAATTACAATGATTACTTATTCGTGTACATTTTATTTTTTTATTATATTAACAATCAGGATAATGTTTACTGTATATCTATCAATCAATGTTATATTATTTACATAAATTAAATATACAAAAAATCATAAGATTATAAACAGAAATCACAGGTAGGAAGTGAGAAATGGAAGCATAAATTTATCAAAGTTAAATTTCCCGACATAATTGCAATATTCCGTCGCTAATTAGTAATGGGATTAAACTTTCAACAGTACTTTACTGATGGAAAATAACAATCCATCGCTAATTAGCGACGGAATAAATAAATTCGTCCGTAAGTTACTAACGAAATATATCACTTCATCGGTAAAAATTTAGCCATAGTTAACGTTTCCGTCGGTAAATTTAGTGACAGAAACATATATATCTGTCGATAACTTTAGCGACAGACATACAATTTACTGTCGACAAATTTACCGATGGAATAATGGGAATCCGTCAGCAAAGTAGTGACGAAATTCTATAAATTTGTCGGTAAATTTTGTTTAGCTTACTGACAGAAATCCAAAATTTTGTCTCTAATGTTGCCGATGAATACACAACCTTTTGTCGCTAAATTTACCAAAGGTCGTTTCTTCGACGTTTCCTTTCATCGTCAAATTTGTTTCCTAACAAAAAAGTTTTATTTCTGTCGGTATTTTCCATCGCAAAACCTTTTTTTTCCTTGTAGTGTGTAATAAACGAATTTCAAGTATGTAACTTATATTATAATTTTGTTGACTATGTATTGTAGCATCTTCAAATCTATTTGCATCAATAAAATATATTAATTAAAAGAAACACATTAATCTATTATTATAACTAAGCTAAATTGATTTAAAAAAAGACCAAAAGGTTATATACCTGTAAAGATGCTAGAGTGATAACCTAACAAACATTATGAGAATAATAAGAAAACAACAATGAGAGTTTGATAGATGAAGTAAAGCATATAAAGTAAAGCAAAGTTTGTAAATGATTCATATTGTTAGCAAATAAAGTTTTATACATGTGAAGATACCTCAGTAAGTAATGTTGAGCCTTCCTTGTTATATTTTCTAGAGTTATGAGCAAACTTGTCTCATTTTCTACATTTTGTACTTTTCTTTTTTAAGACAATTTATTTATAATTTTCAATTTCTTATGCTCATTTTGTCGTTTCCTTCTTATAGTTTTAGGTCCCCCTAATATGACTCTTTTAGTTGATGGATGTGCCACCTTTATATCAGTTGAAGGCCAAAAAATTTTACCTTTAATAAGTTGTAACTTATGATCATATAACTTGAGGAACTAACCATTCTTATATTAATCATTTATAAATGCCTCAACCTTTAGTTTGAAATGATATATTGCTCTTATTACATACTTATGAGGATTCCGTATAGATTATATACCTGATAACTATAAATTTGTTGTCTATTAATCCTTATTGTATGTTTATCATTGCCTTTTGTAACTTCCTAAGCCACATCTCCATTATAGACTATTCTCTATTTTTTTTTTTTTTGTTCTTTTTCAAATGAGTAGTAACATCTTATCATTGTCTCCTTAAGATATTTAAGCACAACAGGAGTACATGTGAGTTTTATTTTGACAAACCTCTTGATATGATCGTTGAAATGTTCTATATAGGTAAACCATGAGCGATTCTAAAACTACTCTCTAAGGTCATTTCCCTTCTAATTCACATGCTAACTATGATATATGTGTCTTACATGCATTCAATGAGTTATATTTTGTAAATTCTTCTCTATAAATCTGACCAATCCCTAGAACAATTAAAAAAATGAGTTAATCTTTAAAAATATAATCTAATTAATTCTAAACATATGAAGTTTAAAATACCTTCTACTTATCACATATGATTATAAGTCCGTTACCACTATCCAATTCCAAATCAAATATTAATAGATTCATGAGCCAACTCTATGAATCAATGTTTCTGCCTCCATAATATCCATGCCAATGGATACATTCCTCATCACCATCCACCCCTTCTACACTCAATAATTGTTTTTAAAACTATATCTTCAAAAAGTAGTCATATATCTAAAAAATAGGTCTCCGATGCCTCTATCCGTTTTCTATAATATCAAAACAAATGTATACTCTTTTGAACTACAACTAAAAGATAAAAATAATAAGACATGTAACATTATTATAGTTGTTGCTTAAAATGTAATTTTCATTACCTATAACAAAGATGCATCTAGATTTCTTCCCAACTATAATTTCATTGTTGATCCATAATTACTTAACTTCAACTTTGATATGTATCCTTGCATTTTAGCATATTCATTAATGAATTATGTCGCCTTCTCTTTTCTTAATCTCCTCTTTACTTTTTTACAAATGCTTGAGCTGAAAAAAATATTGAGTTTCTCTTTGTACTCTTTAACCATTTTTGGGTAGATATACAAAGCTTCTAAAAAATTATATCTCAAAAAATGTCTCGTCAAGAACTTAGCGTAAATCAAATTTGGTTTGTTAGTTATGAAACAACTGTGATTAGGTTTACGTGTTTTCTTTGAAATACCTTTTGTTCTTGTCATATCCAACATGCAACTCCTATGGGCATCTGTCTATACAACTAACCGTAGTCGTATTGCTTTCAATCTTTTTCAATCTTACATTGTATCTTGTTTACACTATATAATCTATGAAAAAATCCTTAAATTCTTCTACATTTCTACACTCCATGCTCGACCTGCTTTATGATGCCACACTTATTGAATTATACCTAATACTTGTACTTGGTCTTTGCAATGCTTCAGTTGGGTCCTGTGCATCAGGATATTTGTCACTACTAATAAAATTACCATAATTAGTTGAATTAATTTCAAAATAGTTAAGGTTCATTCAAAATTTCTACATGGAAATCAAATTGTACACGTTTATCATCATGTTCATCAACATATTCATCATGTCCATCATCAGGTTCATCGAAAATATTCGTCATATTGTCCATCAACATGTTCATTAACATTTTTCTTCAACATGTTCATAAGCTTTTGCCTTCACTTCTTTAGTAACAAATTCATCAATATAACCTCCATTATTCCTAAGGTGCTCCAATCCTTCAATTATAGGTGATATGTTAGGAGTAGGGACTGTTGTGTCTAAATTAGGGTTACAAACACATCAATAATCCTATGAAATTTTATAAGGTTTATTAGCTTAATACAACTTTGGTTTGATTAAATAAGTCCTAATGACTCTCTAAAGTTATAATCAAGTACCAGTGTCAACTTGATGGTACCTTGAATCTTTCCTTGTCTCACATATTTGCTTATAACTAAAATAGTTAATGTTAACATTTTTAAAGATACTTGTATCCTTGTTAATATATTTGAATTATAAAATAGCCTTATACCTCTATACTAACCTATTATAAACTTGTTTATAGTTATTAGAAAATATTAAAAGTAACATAATTCCATATATGAATTCTCATTATCAAAGCATATCCCATAATGATGTAACTTATAATATATAATAATTATCAAAACAAGATTTGAAGTCAATACATAATTTTGAGTTTACCATACATTATTAGTCCAAGTTCTTATGTGTTTAGGGTGTGAGATAGTTTGGCTTCTTTCTAAAAAAAAAAGACAAAAACTTCTTGGATTTAGATCCCAATGGCTAAGTCAAGTACCCTTCAAATAGATAAGTAAGTATGTGATAAGGAAAGTAAAGAGATATTATTATTGCTTAAGTTAATAATATAAATCCATATATGTCAATATACAACAAAAATAGATGGGTTTAAATGGCAAGGAATATTTGAGTCTACACGACATTTTATACATTTAAATGAACATTGAAAAATGTTAATGGTGTTATTAGGAGTGCAAAACTTTATAGAGAAGATTCTAGATAAAATTTATAAAATATTTGCTTATTAATATTTAAGGAAATGAACACTTTGTAAATAACAGACACCTCTGTTTTGAAAACTGGACCGGACCGGCCGGTCCAACCAGTTCGACCGGTAACCGGTCGGCTATCCGGTCCGGTTTATCCCTAAAAACCAGTTCTCAATTGAACCAATAAGAACCGGTCGAACCGATCCACTGATTCAATAAGTTTTTTTATTTTTATTTTTTGGTATATTTTTGCATTTTTTAATATTATTAATATTATATATAATTAAATATAATTATTGCATAATTATGACGTCACACCGGTTCGATCGGTGGTTGAACCGGTAGAACCAGTCAAACCGGTGACTAGTAAAACCTCCGGTTCGATGACCGGTCTGGGTTTTAAAGCGCTGCCAAACACTCATACACTTGCATCAGTTTGATTAAGTTCCATTTTCAAATATGGACTTCTTCTTTCTTGGAAAAATGTTTAATTTAGATTGTTCTTTTTTCAAATGCATATCTATATCCAAATATGAAGGGTTCCCGAAATTGGCCCATGTACAATCCTGGTGTAGAGACTATTGAGGAGACTATATTAGTTAGAGATGACATAAACCACAAGAAATTGTCGCTCATATGCTTTAAGTACATCAAAAAATAATATATCTCTATTATGTTTAATTTTGATTGTTTTTATTGAGAATTTATTTAAAATGCTTTACAATCAATATTTTAAAACATTTAAGATCTAATCTTCTTGGTGTAAATAAGGTAATTTTGATTGAAGGATACTGGACTTATATGAGAAAATTTCTAAAAAAGGGGATTCAAATTTTCTGTACTCATAAACCTGTACTAACCTTATTCTATACAATCTCATTCACACAAATATGTGAGACCCAGAGAATTGTTTGGATGAGAACATATAAAACATAGGTGGTACAAAGTTATGGATACAGAGTTAAGACAGAGCAGTGACAGCAAACAAGCATTATCAACGTGCCGAGCCATGCGTATAACTTGGTAGGTTTGGCAGTTTAAGACACTTCCAGTTTCTGGTCCATCCCCTTTGTACAGATAGGCCAAGTGGAAACAGGAGGTTCAGGCTTGACTACTAAGGACCCATGTACTATTTAAAATTGAGTGACTGGAAATTTGGAATTCTATCATCAACATTGACATGTTATTTTAAATATCATGTGTAAACAGAAAAAGAAATGATGCAAGAGATGGATACAGATTAAGAAGAAATGAGATTGACTCTATCATTTTGCCTTCTAATGTACATATTTAAGTTATTGTACAAATCAAAATTGCTTGTGCCACTGCAGCACATGAACATATCCTATACTTCAATCTCTAAGCATCTCAACACTATCAATTTAAGATTGATCTCTCTTCTAGGTAAGTGTTTTTTCCAAAAGCCTGTGGGCCTTTCCAATACTTCTGATACAATAAAAACCCCTACTAATCTACTAACAGTCCTCAAATATGTATCAAAGATGGTAAGCATTATGCATCAATCTATTGCCAGAATAAATCGCTTCCAGCATAAGGGCTCAGAATCAGAAAAGAAATCGGAACCACTCCTGTACCTTCACAAAAATGATTTGGGCAACACACCCCAAGCAAAAGAGACCTCGAATGCCAATTTACACCAGTAGCGTCCCAAGAACAGAAGCAGAAACAAGACTTATAATGTCCAGATCCAGTTGCCAGCACACCTCCTAGAAGATCCCTGAAATAATACTCAAATGAAGGTATTTTGGAAATGGAAAATGCATCCACTTAGACCTATATCAGTATGGAATCACATATGGGAGAGCAACAATGTCTGCAGACTCTATGTGTTGAGGTTCTGCCCAGATTTGGGATGTTTTAGTTACAGAAGAACTATCCTCTATCTTCTTTGACTTCACATTGCCGCTAAAGAGCCATTCCTGGTCACAGCAATCAGGCAATTCATCCATTGTAGGTACAGAAAGTATTTGCTTCAAATAATTTAAATCAGGATGTGGTGGTTTTTTATATGCTTCACCGTTCTCCTTAGCTGGTATAGTAACAGAACATTGCCTTGGTCTGCAAACAATGGGTTGCAGAGATGCTATGGAACCATTAATTTTGTGCTCCTTAACATCAACTCCATGATTGTCAACAAGCACCTGCTTCTCAGATGCACACTGAATAGCACTTTGGCATGGTTCCAACTTTCTTCCATTTTCATTGACCAGGTTGGAAAACAAGATATGCCTTGCCAATTTATTAGGACGGTCCCCATTGCCTGTCAAACAATTTTAAAGCAGGGAAAATTAGTATGGAGCAAGACATTAATTGATTCATTCTCAATGCAGTGGAAAGAAAACAAGGTTGCTATTGCTTGCAATAACAACTCTACATCAAGATCCAGTTAAAAATATTCAAAAGTGGAATCACATACCGTTACTCATTCACCAAATAAGGTACTTAAAACTGCACCATCTAACTACAACATACATCTATTACCACAATTAGTCGCACACATCTACCATAAGTTCCAATCAACACACAGAAGTAGAGGTGCTCCACGGTGACCATGGTAGAAAACAGGAAAGAACTCACCAGGTACATATCCGTTGATCTCAACCTCCTTTCGCTTCCCAAAATTTCCCTCCACATGAGAATTCATGCTGTCCAACCTAGCAGCATCTGAGAATTGAGGAATCCGAAAGTCCAGTGAGTCCTTACTACTTTCTTTCAACTGAGGGCTCTGAATTTTTAATTTAGGCTGATCTTTTGTTGATTCATTCACCTCCTTCTTTTTCTCCTTCTTTTTCTTCTCCTTTTCTCGTTCTTTATTCTTTGATTTCTGATCTTTCTCATGATCTTTGAGTTTGTATTTGTCACCTTTATTATTATGTTCTTTGTGTTTGCTTTTCTCCTTCCCGTCAATAGCCTTCTCAGTGTCATTCTTCTCCACAAATTTAGTAATTCCTTCAATTCTTTCTGGACCTGCACCTGGAAAACTTGGACCAAATCTTTTTTCCATACCCCTTGCATCAATGAGGTTTCTTTTTCCATTGACCTTCTTACAATCTTCATTCTTACCCTTAATCTTTTGTTGTTCCTCATTTTGATAGTAAGCAAGGTTATCCACTGCCTTTCCTTGCACATCAGGACTCTGTTGCTCTGGTGCAGCGATCTTCTGAACCATTTGACTACCTGACGCTCCTTCTTCCTCCCTAATTCTTTTGGCCAACTCCTGTACACACTTCGAATCATTGATCTCTTTCTCAGGCAGGCTATTAGAACTGAACTTCCTTCCATTGTGAAACTCTGGCTGTCCTTCAAATCTTTTCTCATCGGAAACCTGCTTCTTCTCTTTATCCCTGTCCTTATCCTTGTCTTTGTGCTTCTCTTTTCGGTCTTTCTTTTCCTTATGTTTTTCTTTGCTTTTATCTTTTTCCTTTTTCTCTTTAGCCTCTTTTTTCTCCTTCTCTTTCCTATCCTTTTTGTGTTTTTTCTCCTTGAGCTTCTCCTGTAAATTATATTCTAATTAGAGACAGAACAAACAGAATTATTCAGACTAGGAATTGGATGGTAGCAATTGTGCCGGCAGCATGTGTACATGCCAAACGTATGCTCAAACTAAAAATAATATGCAAGATAAGATAGATTTCTTAGCCGCAAGTCAACAATATTTGGTCTAACTCCCAAGTTCAAATATATACTAGTGTATGCAAAAGTGACAACACCTAGATCTCAAAGAAAACAAGTTCAAAAAAAATTATCCATTGTCTTCATGGTGTTTTAAAAGGAAAAAGAATTAAAATAATTGTTGGAATCCACATATTAACTGAAGCAATGGGGAAAATCTGTTTAATAACTGTGAGAAGACAAGCCAGAAACCCCATTGCTTTTCACACAACAGTTTAATCTGTTGAGTATTTCACCACTTTATATAGCTCCCATGATTAGACATGGAGTCAAGAAAATTAAGCTAAGTTCACACACTTTAAACCTTCTTTCACAAGAGAACGAGAGCTAATAAATGGATACAACGAAATCCATAAGAGTGATTAGAATATAAAGGGGAAATTTCATAAATTAAAAACGAAGCATTAAATGAACTTCCATTGTGCCCGATAGGACATTTAACTTATATGACACATGTGGACCCATCTCGTATCATAGAAAAGCAAATAAATTCAATACAAAGTATTGCAGAACAGGGTGATCTAAAGTATAGGTCTCATAAGCAACAGAGGACATCTCTCATCTATTATCTTCTCATTGCACAAAATATCAAAATATTAAGCTAAAGCTAATTAGCAAAAAGGTGCCAGAGTCAGAACGTAAAAGAATCAATCAAGCCTTCAGTTAAACCATGAGAATCTTGAACTATTGTGCAAAGTCTGATTAACAATTGGGGAATGGCATAAAATCAAAATAAAACTATTAGAAAAATTTATTTACTAACAGGTCTTGAAGAACATAAGAACAAATGCAGAAATACAATATTAGAGAAATTAAGTCCACAATCAGGAAGGCATCAATGGATGCTCTAGTATCTTGAAGTTTTTCATTAGGTACAGCTAATACACAGGGAATGACCAGAATCATAATGAACTCAATTTTTTATCCAAGAAAATATAGGTTTGCTCAATGGACAGATTTGAATGTAAAAAGTACATAGAAGATGTTACGCAAATCAGTCACTGCATCCGAAGAGCTAATCTTATTAATACATTTCCTACTTATATCATATAAGCAACAAATGGCGTGAATATCGTAACCTCTCCATTTCAGATATCTTCAACTATAATGTTGGGTTTTTCTAATAGACTTCAAATGTAAGATAAAGTGTATGCATCCAGACAACTAAAATGAACTACACCAAATCAACCAGACAACTAAAATGAACTACACATCAACCTCATATCAATTAGAGGGATGAAATTTTGTGCTGATGCTACACAGAGAAACAGACTTTTTGATTGAAATTATAATATTTAGTTCACAAAAAAAAACAAAATCAAATTATATTTTCTCGAAGGATTATTATTTATTGATAAACTAATGTCTTTACCATCAAAATCCCTGGAAATCATATCTACTAACAATCTAGAAAAGTTTACAAAACCAAAATCAAAGTATATTTTCTCGCAGGATTATTATTTATTGATAAACTAATGTCTTTACCATCTATATCCCTGGAAATCCTATCTGCTAACAATCTAGAAAAGTTATCTTAAGCGAATTACTTTGAGCAATTCCTCAACTAAAGACATTTCTTAGTTTACCAAGCAGAGTTTTCAACGAGCAAGCAGAAACTCAAATCCAACTATGAATTACCATACTGCTGGTACTACTGAGGCAGAAAAGCTAAACAGAATAACTTCATTCAAGCACAGGTGCAGCTTATTCAAGACATATATGTCCTTATATAACAATGATTTATAACTACATTTAGAGACATTTCACATAATAGATAAAATGGGCTCTTAATTTGGATTATCAATAGCCCTTTCAAATTCCTAACAGCCACCTAGCACTAATGATATCTGTAATCAGCAAATTAAATTCACATGGTATGCAAAGTGGCAAATACTTTAGGTGTGAGAAAATATTCATGTCCTCCACTTCCTTGAGATCTGGAAATTAAAGGAAGAAGTCTACCATGATGACAATCATCCGAATAACTACTAATGTTTTAAGTATTCAAGTTTACAGTACTTAGCTTCTGCTTTTCCCAACTACACTGCATATACAGCAACGATACAACTTGTGACAAGCATATATACGTAGAGTAGAGCAATTTTAATTAAAAGAAAAAGGAGCAAGTATCCATGAACCTTGTGAAACCTAAATTAGATTAACGCAACCCCCAATACCCCCAGACATGTCAAGTACATAAATCTCAATGAAATTTCAAGTGAACGTCAGGTCCTGCAAATTTGAAGAGATCCAATGCAAAAATCAAGTGTGTATATCCTCTTCAAACTTCAAAGGAGAAATAAAACTAAGCTCCTGAACATGGTAATAATGC
The DNA here is from genome assembly GCA_032467995.1 of Erythroxylum dillonii. NCBI lineage: Eukaryota > Viridiplantae > Streptophyta > Magnoliopsida > Malpighiales > Erythroxylaceae > Erythroxylum > Erythroxylum dillonii. The sequence goes on from JANKYE010000013.1 coordinate 5,399,632, forward strand.
ATGATAAAATACACTTCTCTTTCTCCACTGGCAAGCCAAATAGTTACAAGTTCTATGCAAAATCTGTTTCAGAGATGTGTCAAGCTACTCCTTGCACTCTGTATAGGAAAGGTTGCTGCCCTAAGTTTTATTCATCAGTAAGGAGAATGTTAGTAACTAGTAATATAAGAAATGTTGCACATATATAGTCTGCAAAAAGGAAGCAGTTATGGTGCCAAATTATACGCCACATCATATTCCAAAATAACTCTAAATGATAATTTGAACCGTACATTTTTTTTCCTCTTTTGATTTCATCCATCTCATTCTTGTGTCACATAGCATAGTAGAGTTTTGATGGCTTTCATACATAACTAGAAACTTTGGTAAATACATTACAAGCATAAAGTCGTCAGTCTAGTTAACAAGCCATCCTCAACTCTGAAATGGTATTTCTTCGTTCACGATGAATGCCCTAACACTGATATCTTTCCAGTTCTGTATAATTCCACCCCGAAAATTAATTACGTATAAACCAAAAGGATCTTCTCTTTTCTCACATCTGAATGCCTTAAATGATGAGCAGCTCGCGTGTTACGTTGACAAAGAAATTTAGAAGAGTCAGAGAAATTATAGTGCAAAGTTCAACATTAAGTCAAAGCAAAGTTCTGCGTAAGTCAAGCTAGCAATAGCAATTTACTAAAGGAAGATATTTCAACCTTTGCTAACAACTCAGTATCATCAATCGTAGCCTTCTTTTCATATCCTGGAGGCGGAAATGGAAAGCAGCGAGACATTGCACGTGATCTTAGAAACAGAAAAGTGGGATAGGTCCACAAAGCAAAAAGCTTCTCTTAGTTTCCTGCACTGATGTTCCAGTAGAGGAACAGAGCAACAGCTATCCTCCTGTCCATGCACCATGTCCCCGCAGTCATTTCCAGCTTGGAAATTACTCCATGATTTTCCAATATCACCTCCCTAACCAAAATCCCCTTATCAGAGATGAGATTCAGCACTTGCAGAATCCCAGCTAGAATTTGAATCAGAACAGGACGACGTGGAAACCCTTAATGCTCGATCTTACTGTACCAGAAAATGAACTAACTTCTAAAATGTCCAGATAAATAGTAATCCAATCAAGCAAATTCCATGGAAAATATCTTGTGAGGCTCCAGAACAGTTTGATCTTGCTTGTTGACTACTAGGACACTAGGGAAATCATAACCTGCCCATCATTTAAACCAATATCAGAAGCTTCCGTTAAACACAGGAATCAATAACTCAAAATCCGAAAACTGCAGACCCATAAACTTGTTTTATTCGAAAATTCCAAGGGTCTGAGGATTTGTTCCAAGGAAAATTCACAAAAATCTCTTGTTGCAGATTCAAGGCGCAGACTTTAGAATCACAGCTGCTGATCCCAACAGCAAAACTTCTGACAGATACAAATAGTAACGGAAAACAAAGTATACCATCCAATCCCCAGTTTCCCGTAAAGGATATCTATATCTTTCTGATCATAACCCTAATCCATCAAAAACCACAATTAGGGTTGGTTCCACTGAAGATCCGATGAAACCCTAGAATAGAACAAAGCAACAAAACCTAGGTTAAGCACACAACCCACTTAACAAAAACCCCAAATTCCAACATTTCAAGCCATCAGTAGAGAAATTCATCAGTAAAAAAGCTAGTTTAGAGAGAAAAGGAAGTGCTTTACAAACAAAAGCAAAGAGCTTTAATGGCAAAAACAGACGATGTTTCAGAGAAACAAAGGGAGATTATGGGCTTACAGAAATTTATATTCTTTTAGTTTAGGTACAAAGTAGGCAATGCGAGCAAAATCACAAGGAAAAAACATTTGAAGAAGAAAATGGGAAAAGTTTTCAAACTTCTTAATCGCTAGATCTCCCTCCTACCTGTCTGCTAATCTTTGAAATGTATTAAAATGGGTTTCTTTGTGTGTTTTTCAGATCTTCTATCATCAAATCTCAAAAATGAAAAATCCGCTTGTTTTCTTAATGTGGGTTTTGTTGAATGTCTTGCCTTTTTGTTGTGAGGGGTCTCTCTCTCTCTCTCTCTTTAAGTTATTGAGATTGTGTGTTCTCCAGTCCTGACATTAAAAAAAAAAAAGAAAAAGAATAAAAGAACCCCTAAAGCTAAAAGGGCCGAGAAATTGTAAACGATACCGGCAAAGGGTATTTATAAGAGGAAAGAAAGGAGGTAAGAGAAACGTGTCAAAAAGGAAGAGTCCAGACATTTGGACAGAGGATAATAGCCAGTAGAGGCACGCACAGGTTGATCGTTCGGGAGCACTTGAGACATTTTTACCTTAAACGACAGTGAGTTCTAATTAAGAATGGTACTGGTCCAGTAAAAGCAATTGTACTTGTTTTTTAAATATAAAACGGGTGAAATATGAAAAGAAGTTTCTAATAACGTAAGTAACACTAATAACATCATGAAAAAATCACGAATTCACCGCGTCTACGCTGCGTTTGGTTAGCGTCTCCGATAGCTGGAGACGGAATGGAACAGAACGGAACAGAACGGAACGGAACAGAAACTAGGGATAGAGAGCTGTTTAGTTTATGATGGACAGAACAGAGAATCATGTCTCTATCTCCAGGACAGATGTGTTTGGTTATAGGGGACAAAGACAGAAAATAGTGCAAATGACGAATATGCCCCTAATCTTTAATATGATTAGGAAGATGTAATTCAATGGTATTTTTATTATGAATGGTTTGTAATTCAATAGTTTGTATTAT
>JANKYE010000013.1:5547418-5557843 GCA_032467995.1 Erythroxylum dillonii
TAGACTCTCCATTCTCTTTGCTTGAGCCGTTAAAGCTCCCACTTCATGCACTCCTCTAGAATCTCGGACACTGTATTGTTGGTGGTTCAGAGCCATCTTTTTGATGAGATCCCAAGCTTCCGACGTCGTGAGGTCGATTAGGGATCCCCCTGTTGCTGCATCTAACATTCCTTTTTCTTGGTTCTTTACCCCATCATAAAAATATTGCACCAACTGTTCATCTAGAATTTGATGATGGGGGCATCTAAGAGTAGGTCTTGGAAACGGTTCCAGTAATCATATAAGGACTCATCATAATCTTGTTTTGCTGAATAAATCTCCTTCCTCATTGATGATGTCCTAAAAGCGGGAAAGTACTTCTCCAGGAAAGCCTTTCGCAAGTTGGCCCAGCTATAGTAGGCATTAGCCACATGCCTCGGGAGGCTCATGTGCCACTCCTGTCCACTCCTGTGCCTTCCCTTCTAGAGATAGGTGAAACACTTTTCAGAGAACTTGATCCAAATGTGCTCCTACCGGTTTCATGCTTTGACAAATCATTGACAGTGTTTGTAGGTGCATATAAGGATCCTCTCCTGCCAAACCATGAAATTTGGGAAGAGAGTTAATCAACAACCCTTTGACCTCGAAATTCATATTGAAATTAGGGACAGAAGGTCCGATAATCCACAATCAAGCTGCATTCATTCAATCATATCAAAATAGAAATTAAGCAAACAAGTAATTAAGTGAGATCGTCTAGGTTACTCACCAACTGCTCCCGAAGCTAGTTCCTGGAAGTTCCGGCAACGTCTGTGGGTTAACATTCCAATTGCTCCTCTATAACAAATAACATACACATATATCATAATTTGCACAATCATAGGTTTTTCATAATGCATATGAATGAAATGAAATATGTACAATGCATGTTCATGACAATCTCGGGTATTTATCCATCATTTTCATTGCAAATTCATTCTCATAACAAAACTCATCTTTTTTCCAAGTCACCCTTTCGGGTTTGCTATTCACATTAAATCAGAAAGTGAATTTGAAGTAATTTGGTCATACTCTCTTCTAGAAAAGTGTTCCTCTATGTCCTATGATTCTATTGACACCAAAATTACTCAATTTAGTTCAATTGATAGGAAGATATACCTCAAATATTTTGGGACTGTTCTTATCTAAAAATAGTATACTATACATAACTTCTATATAGAAATTGAACATCTTAGAGACTGAATAAAAATTCAGCTTCTTCATATAATTTGTAGTCCTATTTCTCTAGTTTACTCCAAATTAAAAATCATCTCAATTAGAATCCTATAGATCCAGATTTAATCAAAACACTAAAGCATGCTCAGTAAAAAGAATCCTATTTACACTGTTCTAAAAGACTCCCACACTTTCATTTAATCCATATTTTTCAATTCAACACCAATTACTACAAATTTTCATGAAGAGGTAGCAAAATGTGTTAGGAATCTATTGCTTTAAGAATCAAGTCATTTGGAGGTCTAGAGAAGAAGTTATGGTCAAAAGAAGCAACCATGTTTATGTCATCACTCCTAATGAACCTATGTTGGCGTGATTGCCATAAATTTTACAAAACATGTTGTATTGATCTCATTTTTGGACAGTTAGAAAGAGGACTTCGAGATCTACAACTTTATTAAGACCTCGAAGCAAGATTCGGCCTTTAAAAGGGTCAAAATCATGATTTACTGTAAATATGATCTTAGGTATAAATTGGCTCACCGCTCATAGGGCTGTAATGAACTGTTACACCAAGCACGTAGTACTGGAATCTCCTGGTCAATCGAGGGCAGTATTCAGAGGAGTTAGTCAGGCGGTGCCAGCTAGGATGATATCCTTCATGAGCGCATTGAGGTTGATGTAGGGAGGATGTGAGGCTTATCTGGCCCACATCATTGACACTAGGGCTAAGAGAGTGTACAGGACATTCCAGTGGTTATGGAGTTTCTGGATGTATTTCTCGATGAGTTATCTGGTTTACCATTAGGTCGAGAAACGGAGTTCACAATTGATTTAGTTCTAGGTGTTGCTCCTATATCGATTCCTCCATATAGGATGGCACATGTGAAACTGAAGGAGCTGAAAGTTCAGTTACAAGAGTTGCTAGAATGTATGTGTATGACACATTATGCATGAGCTTGAAAATTTATTTCTAAGCTCTCATTGATCACTTAGATTTACAATTCTAATCTCCCCGCAGGTAATAGGATGTTACAGTACATGCACAAAAGGATGATGCCAAGTTGTAACAAATTGTACAACCGGTGTAAAAAGGGAAACATACTGATTTTGTAGTGAAAGATGATGAAAGTTTGTACTTTAAAAGTAGATTATGTGTACCGACAGTAAAGAACTTGAAAAAGAAGTTATTACATGAATCCCATAATATTGTGTTCACCATACATCGTGGGGGTAACAAGATGTACTAGGACTTAAAACAACATTACTAGTGGCTAGGTATGAAGCGTGATGCTATGTGTCCAAGTGTTTGACTTATCAATAGGTGAAAGCTGAACATCAAGTCTCATCTAACCTATTGAATCCCATTCCAATTTGATGGTAGAAATGGGATAGTATCACTATGGACTTTGTAACAAGTCTACCCTTCACACAAAGAAAGCATGATGTGGTATGAGTTATAGTGGACAGACTCACCAAATCAGCTCACTTTATACCTACTCAACTTGACTATTCTATGGATCAGTTAGCTGAGTTATAAGTGAATGAGATTGTTAGGCTACATAGAGTGCCATTGTCAATTGTTTCTTACCGAGACCTACGATTTACCTCAAGATTTTGGAAAAGCCTACAAGCAGCTTTAGGTAATTGGTTGAGCGTCAGCACAACCTTTCACTTACAAACTAATGGGCAATCTGAAAGAGTTATAAAGGTGCTGAAAGATATACTTAGAGCATGTGTTATGGAATTTCCAGGCAGTTGAGATAGGTATATTCCTTTGATGAAATTTGCGTACAACAATAGCCTTCAATCCAATATAGCCATGACTCCATATGAAGCATTATATGGAAGAAAATGTAGATCCTTGGTTTGTTGGAAAGAATTGATTGAGAACAAGATGATTGGGCTTAACATAGTCAAAGACACAGAAGAGAAAGTGAGCATTATTCAAAAAAAAATTAAGGTTAAAAGTGATAAACAGAAATCATATGTTGATTTAAAGAGGAAAGATATCGAATATTCAGTAAATGACAAAGTTTTCTTGAAAGTTTTGCCCTAGAGAAAGGTGTTAAGATTCAGGAAAAAGGGAAAGCTTAGTCTAAGATCTATAGGTACGTATGAAATTCTTGAAAGGATTGAGCCAATGGCATATAAGTTGGCTCTTCGTATAAAACTATCTAAGTTGCATGATGTATTCCATGTCTCAGTGCTATGGAAATACCAATCAAATGATTCACATGTAACATCCCAGGTTACCCGCTTACAGATATTGTCCGCTTTTGGCCTTGGCCCAGCCAAGCTCTCACGGTTTTGCTTTCCCCGAAGCCTCCCCAGGAGGTCACCCATCCCAAAACTACTCTCACTCTAGCACGTTTAACCTCAAAGTTCTGATGGGATCTGGTCCACTAGGCCATGGAAAACGCGTCTGTAAGGGAGAGGTATCCGTACCCTTATAAGGCGTACTTCATTTCCCTCTCCAACTGATGTGGGATCTCACACTCTCTACCCCCTTAGGGCCCAGCCCTCTTTGGGGTCCAGCCTAGCTGGCACAACGGTTCGGGTATTAGCTCTGATACTACTTGTAACATCCCAGGTCACCTGCTTACAGATATTGTCCGCTTTGGGCCTTGGCCAAGCCAAGCCCTCACGATTTTACTTTCCCCGAGGCCTTCCCAGGAGGTCACCTATCCCAGAACTACTCTCACCCTAGCACGTTTAACCTCGAAGTTCTGATGGGATTTGGTCAACTAGGCCATGGAAAATGTGTTTGTAAGGGAGAGGTATTCGTACCCTTATAAGGCTTACTTCGTTTCCCTCTCCAACCGATGTGGGATTTCACATCACATGTGTTACCTTTACAAGAAATAAAGGTCCAACCATACTTCTCATATGATGAAGAGCTAGAGGAAATCCTAGCTATAAAAGTAAGATAGTTAAGGAATAAACAAATTACTCTTGTAAAGGTGTTTTGACAATATCGTGGCATTCAAGAGGCAATTTGGGAACCCGAATCGATGATGATAACTCGGTACGCATAGCTATTCAATATACGTATGAATCTTGAGGAAAAAATTGTTTTAAGGGGGAGAGAAATATAAGGCCCCAATATATACCCTAGAAGCATTATAGTATGTGTTGGGTGTATTAAAGAGTGAACATAAAAAATTAAGTGTATCTAAGCATAGTAAGTGACATAATGGTAATTAATTTAAAAGAAAAGGGTAAATTGGTAATTTCTTCATTTAGGCAAGAACATGAATAATTATATGTGAGTTATGGAGTAGAATGAAATCAATTGATGACTTTATATGTCAATGTGGGAATTAAAGAAAGAAGGAGGACCAAATGTGCAATTTTGCTAAAAAACAACATATGGGCCAATGAGATTAAAATATGTGTGTAAGACTAGAAACTTCTTCAAGTGGAGAGTAGAAGAGTGGGGAGAGGGACGTGTATGAAGTGTTTTAACTCCAAAATTTTCTCTTCTCACCTCCTTTCCAATCCATCTCCTTAATCACATCATTTTGCATAAAGAATCAAACTAATACTATGTGAAAATCAAGGTAAAAGTTTGTGGTTTTTCTCATCTTCATCTTTCATGCTTTGCTTATAAAGAACTGAAATTATAAGGATGGAAGTGGGATTGAGATGTGTATTTGTGGTGTTTCTAGTTGGTGAGTCTAGCAAAGCTTGTTGGGATGATGCTTTGGTGTTATTTTGGTGTTACCTTGCATAGAATTGGTTGAATATGATAAGAGAGTATCGTGTAGTGAAATTCTGTCTAGGTTTTGTTGAACCAGTCACATTGTCTGGGTCATAACTTAAGCTACAAACCTCTAAATTGAGTGATTTTAGTTGCATATGAAAGATAAGACATAGAACTAGAAATCTATATAAGATACTCTAACTTAATTCTACCTTTATAACATTGGAAATTGAGATAAAAAATGGTGATCTGATGTTGTCCCTTTTTTGGAGCATCATGTGATTTTTGGTCTATGTCCCATGATTTAAAAGTCAAAATGGCTTCATTTTTAGTTCTTTAGAAACTATAGACGTATGGGAACAAATGTTAAAAAGACCTAAAAACCTATTTGGAACTTTTTTTGTATGAAAAATTCGAAGAAAATGGAGGTTTGAATTATGGGTAGGGGACACAATGGGAAGGAAATTTTACTATTTTGAGTTTGTTTTCATTTCCGATTTTTACCAAATCATATCTGAACCTTTTTTAATGTTTATGAAATTTTTAAAATACCTATAAATAAATGAAATAGGACCTACTTTATGTGAATTGGGTGATTAAACATTGGAACTTAAGATTGAACATAATGCATACTAAAAAAAATTTACATGTACATAAATGATTTGTATGCATATTTATCGTTCATATGTGATAGTACAATTATATAAGTGTGATTTTGATACCCTTCTAATGGTGATAAGTTATGAGTCATATGTATGAACGCAAATACATATTTTATGACTTGGAATGTGCATTATATTATTTGTCAATATATGAATTGTGAAATTGGCAAATGGTTAAAGAAAATGTTATAGTGTCTGCACTGTTGTCCTAGTGGTGGATAGAATAGACATGCCTATAGGGTTACAGTGCACCCGCTACAGTTTGACACCAATGTGTCTTCATTTTGAGACTATAGTGTCTTTATAGTTCGATGCCTTCGACTATCCACAATTTGATACTTTATCCACAATTTTGATATCTTCAAATATCTACAGCTCCCATTATCCATACTCATAGAAATGTGCAACCTTAACATAGAAAGTAAAGTAAATAGTTATAAATAAGAAATACAACATGACAACGTAAATAATTGGTATTGATGAGCATTTGCATTTGTATTAATAATTTGTATCAATGAGTGTTCAATATCAATGTTTGGTTCATGAATGTGAATTTTTTAGTATATGAGTGTGATATTTTGAATGTGTGTGCTTGACCGATAACTGCTGTGAGTGTGTTAAGTTATTTAAATTACATGTATTTTGGACTTAATTTTTGTTGATGTGATGAAATTATTATTCGAATTTAATGGAATTGTTCTATAACTGTTTACAGATGGTTTTCAACACCTTAGGGATATATGATAAAAAAGATGCAAAAGAAGGAAGGAAATCCAAAATCTCCAATTTGATCGAAATTCAACGACTAAGCATGGGCACGCCTAAGGACGGAATATAGAATCTGTAGATAAAATTTCAGAAGTTGATTCCAAGTAAAACACAATCTTTAAAGATTCTCTTGCCATCTTTCCGAGAAGTTATCTACCAAAATTAGAAGAGCACCTAATTTGGACAGAATCAAGAGAAGATGACGAAGAGATAAAAGGGGGAGAGTTGGTGATTCATAAAAGGGGGAGAGTTGGTGATTGACGCAAGTTAGCTTAGGTTTAGAATAGGATTTTCGTTTCTGCACTTTTCTAGTTTTGTTGTTTTTACGTTTCTGCATAATTCAATTCGAACTTTCATTTCTTTCATTGAAAAACCAAGGATGGAGACTTATTACCTTGTTATTTCTTTTGTTTTCAATTCGATTATGAGTAGCTAAATTTCCTATCCTGGTTGAGGGAATCCATGTTACATGTTATTATGGTGAGATATTTTGGATACTTTTCATGTTGTTAATGAACATTGGATATCTTCATATCTGTCTTTTCAATTGAATTCGTTGGTTTCTAGGTGCGCAACTAGAGATTAATTGGTTCAATCGCTAGGTTAACAGGATATGACGTTCAATTTCGGTAATCATAAGTAGCAATTAGGATTAATTTCTCTACGTTAGAGTCAAAAATTCTAAGAAGATATTTGCTTGATTGATTGCATGTCGTACATGTCTTTCACTTGATCATTGGTTCTTGATTCTTAATGCTATTATTCAATTATACCTATGATCGTATCTAGGTTATTGTTTAATAAGAATGCTAGGATACATGTTTCTAGTCATTACATTTAAGAGAAACTTCCCCCAGTGAATGTTTATTAATGATTGCAATTTTATGTCGAGGATCCATAATAGCATGATAATATCGGTGACCCAAAACCAAGGTATTTTCTCATTGATTTTTCAGATTTAATTATTGTTTCGATTTGTGACTTTTTTCCTTTGATTTTCTATTATTGCCGTGATTAAACAAAACCCCCTCTTTATTTTCATTAGTTATGCCGTTTGAATTCGCTAACCTTTACCATTAAAGATTCCTCGTGGGAACGATATCTGCTTACCGCCACTACATTAATTTGTTTTAATGGAAGTGATTTCTTTTATATTTGGTTGTAGGTGAAAACATCACCAAATTTTGGCGTCATTGTCGGGGAATTTCTTAACGGTTTTTGTTAGTGATGTTTTTGTTTGTGATTTTGGTTTCGTTGCGCTTGGTTACCTTGTCTTCTGTTTGTTTCAGTTTCACATCTCTTTTATGATTTTTCGATCTTTTTTTCGATCTTTTAACAGCATGGCTCACTATGATCTATGCTTTTAATTCTGATTATTCATATTATCCTTATTATGATAATGAGTTTCCATCTGTTGCGACTTACAGGTTTGACTATCAAGTGGCGGATTTCACACCCTTAGCCACACAACTACCGAGAGATGACCAACAAGCTAAGATATGTGAAGTTTGCTCATTTTTGGGGTTATTCTTCTTGTACATGTTCCTTTTTGCAGGATACAAAATATGGATTCACTTCTCCACCGAGCTACTATGAAGAGCAGTCCTACTTCGAGCCTCCACCTCCACATCCATCTTCGCCACGACAAGCTAATGAGATGTCTTTGGAGGAGATCATAATGAGTTTAGAGACGAGGACTCTTCAATTCCAGCAGTTTAGACAACCGTACGTGTCTTGAAAAAATCTGAATATGACATCAAATGCAGAAGGTAAGTCTTCTTTGGAAAATATGTTGCAAACTTTGGCAACTAATACTTTGATGTTTCAGCAGAATACTGAAGCAAGTAATGAAAATCTACAAAGAAATATGGAAAATCAATGCAGAAATTTGGAAAACCTATTAAGCCGACTGGCAGTTGTCATAAATCAATTGGAGGCACAAAGTTTTGAAAAATTTTTGACGTAACCGAAAACAATCCTAAAGAAAGCATAAAGGCTATCAAATTGCGGAGTGGTAAGGAACTACAGGAACCATTTCTGAAAAATTCCAGAAGAGAAGAAGAGGAAGAAATTACGCACATAATACCTTCACAACCTGAATTGACGCAAAAAGGGGTGTAAAGAAAAGTACTTCCACCCATTTTTCCAAGTCGATTTTTCAAGGAAAAAAAGGAAGAACAAGCAGAGTTAGAAGAGGAAGAGATTATAGTTCGAGAAAGGATGGAGGATGTGCAACCTCCTAAGGTAAGTGATGTCGTTCATGTTATTGCTAACCGAATTTCGTTTCCTTTTCCTAGTTGTTTCGAGGTACAAGAAGAAGAAGAATAGGAAGAGCCGCAAAAAGTGCAGTTTTTAGGAGAGTTGTGGGCAAGCGAGCTAAAGACTGAAGGTAACAAGTAGGATGTTAAGTCTCCACAACCATTGGCGTTATTTTTACAGAGACCATCCTGGTGTGAGAAGGGAGATGTCCAAAAAGACGAGTGGACATTAGAGTATGATGGTGAAGCAATGAAGTTCTACTCATCAAAAGTCATAGAGCATTGTGTTAACAAGGAGCTACATTCAAAGGAAGTTGTTCCAGGCCCCTCATGGAGTTTGATCATGTTTCTTGTTGGACTCAAGCATCCATTTGATAATGGATGATGTACATATGCCAAGAGTCCAACTTATGACCTTTGATAAGCGCTTAATGGGAGGCACCCCATTCATATCCTTTCTTTTATGTTTTTCACAATTTTCTTTTATTTTCATTTTATGTTTAATTCAGTTTAGTTAGGAATTTAATTTAATATTTTTGATTTTGCAAATGTGATCTGTTTACATTTGCAAATGTGAAAGTATTATGGTTTCACAATTTTCGAAAACTCATTGCCATTGCATATTTTCACAATTTTCTTTTATTTTCACTTTAAGAGGCGTTCACTTAAAGTGAAACAAAACCTTGAGGTCATGGGTTCGAATCGTGGATTCCACCCATGACCAAAGAGAACAATACTGATTTGTGTTGGATGCCGCGGTATAACCCGCAAACACACGCCGGGGTATAACCCCCAAACACACGCCGCAGTATAACCTGCAAACACCGAAGGGTGGGGTGTGGGGTGTGGGGTCCAACACATTGCCTTCAGAACTTGCATGGAATCGGTTTGAGTTTATTTGATCACATGGGATATAGAAGTGATTAAGGCATTCTTTGTTTTTACACCCTTGGCTTTAAAAAAAATTAACTCACCTATTTATTTTCCCTTTGCAACCATGTTTGAGCCTTACCCTTGTTCTTCAATTAATCACCTCACATTAAAACCAAAAAACCTCATTAGCCTTACCCTATCACAAGTTGAATGAAGTATTAAGTAATTTGGGATTTTTGTTCTGTATTGTATTCTGAGATATTTTTATAGGTACTTCTACTCATGTAAAGAAAAAGAAAAAAGAAAAAAAAGAGAGAAGAAGAAAAAAAGAAAAGAAAAGAAAAGAAAAAAGAAAAAAATCAAAAAAAGAAAAGAAAAAGAAAGAATAAAGCATAGTAGCATGAGTTAGTATAAGTAGTTATAACCCTTTGTGTCATGTGCTTATCTCAGAATTTTAATTTGAGTATCCCTTTTACTTGATGTTTTGTGAATGCTTGTGATGAAACCTTTGTCATATTTTTACCTCACCTGTGAACCTAGCCCCATTATAACCTTGAACAAAGTCCTCATGATTTATCGGCCTACGTGATCTGAATAACTGAGAATTGGTGAAACTGCAAGCCTATAGTAGTGTAATATAATAGAGTGAGATTTGAGAGAAATACCTTACTCGCAAACACTTGAGTGTAAGAGCGAAATCCGAGAGAGGAATTCACTTTGATTTCATGTTTGCTTTTGAACAAAGATACATTATTTTGACTCTGCTTATTTGCATTGGTGAAAAGCAATTATGATATGTGTTGCAAATTGAGTCTTACTAGCCTAAGTTGATTGATTGTGTGTTGGACCCCGAACTTTTGATGAAAATGAGAAATATTAAAATGAATTTAAATGAGAAAGAAATTGGTGAGAAAATTTATGAATTTAAGGAAATTTGATGAAATTAAGAAAAATTTATGAGAAA
>JANKYE010000013.1:5557943-5582367 GCA_032467995.1 Erythroxylum dillonii
AAACGATATGGTTTTGATTAGTATGAGAATGGTTTTAAGATGAATAAGATGAGGAAAAGAAAAAGAAAAAAAAAATTTATACCGATTTTGGAATGCCTAAAGTTTCCAACGCGTCTCGCAAAGTTTTTCGATAATAGTATTCGGATGTCGGATCCGTTTGCGCTTTATGTTTCTGTGTCGGAATTTGAATTCCGTGTCCGATACTTTGTTTTCGCATGCCGATTAATTTGCTTCCGTTTCGTTCCACTTCGAATTCGTTAAGAAATCCGTTCTTTCCGATTTTGTTTTCCGTTTCCGTTTTCCGGTTGGGATCCGGTTCCTGAGATCGGGTCCCAACATTATGTGAACTTGGTTTTTGAAGGATGAATTGACTAAGTGTAATGGTTTGACATGTTTGCTCGAGGGCGAGCAAAGGTTCGGTGTGGGGGAATTTGTTAAGTCATTTAAATTGCATATATTGTGGACTTAATTTTCATTGATGTGTTGAAATTATTATTCGAATTTAATGGAATTGTTCTATAATTGTTTACAGATGGTTTTCAATACCTTAGGGACGAAATAGGATCAAAAAGATGCAACAGAAGGAAGGAAATCTGAAATCCCCAATTTGACAGAAATTCAGCGACTAAGCGATGGCACGCCTAAAGACGGAATATGGAATCTGTAGATAAAATTCCAGAAGTTGATTCCAAGTAAAACACAATCTTTAAAGATTCTCTTGTCATCTTTCCAAGAAGTTACCTACTGAAATTAGAAGAGCACCTAATCTGGATAGAATCAAGAGAAGATAACGAAGAGATAAGCATAAAAGGGGGAGAGTTGGTGATTGACGCAAGGTAGCTTAGGTTTAGAATAGGATTTTCGTTTCTGCACTTTTCTGGTTTTCTGTTTTTACGTTTTCGCATAATTCAATTAGGATTTTTGTTTCTTTCATTAAAGAACCAGGGATGGAGACTTATTACCTTGTTATTTCTTTTGTTTTCAATTCGATTATGAGTAGCTAAATTTCCTATCCTGGTTGAGGGAATCCATGTTACATGTTATTATGGTGAGATATTTCGGATACTTTTCATGTTGTTAATAAACATTGGATATCTTCAGATCTATCTTTTCAATTGAATTCGTTAGTTTTTAGGTGCACAACTAGAGATTAATTGGTTCAATCGCTAGGTTAACGGGATATGACGTTCAATTGCAGTAATCATAAGTAACAATTAGGATTAACTTCTCTACGTTAGAGTTGGAAATTCTAAGAAGATATTTGCTTGATTGATTGCATGTCGTATATGTCTTTCATTTGCTCATTAGTTCTTGATTCTTAATGCTATTATTCAATTATACCTACGATCGTATCTAGGTTATTGTTTAATAAGAATGCTAGGATATATATTTTTAGTCATTACACTTAAGAGAAACTCCTCCCAGTGAATGTTTATTAATGATTACAATTTTATGTCTAGGATCCATAATAGCATGATAACATCAGTGACTCGAAACCATGATATTTTCTCATTGATTTTTTAGATTTAATTATTGTTTGATTTGTGATTTTTCCTTTGATTTTCTATTATTATTGTGATTAAATAAAACCCCCTCTTTATTTTCGTTATTTGTGCCGTTTGAATTCGCTAACCTTTACCATTAAAGATTCCTCGTGGGAACGATATCCGTTTACCGCTACTACATTAATTTGTTTTAACGGAAGTGATTTTTTTTAATGTTTGGTTTTAGGCGACAGCATCACCAGAGTGGTCATCCAAACTAAGTGTTTTCTCCATTAAGCTTTCAAGTTTAGCATGTGTGTTAATCTATGTAGGTCCAAGTCATAAGAGTGAGATACAGGGAACATCTACAAGGACCAAGGCCAACAATTAGGAGTAAAAAGTACCTTTGAAATGTGTTCTAGTTTAAGATGATTGTACATGTAAAAGAGTAAAGGAATTTATATGTTTTTTTAATTATCATGTAACTATAAAGATGTAATACTACTTTTAAATGATAATGTTAAGTGATGTTAAATATTGTAATGTGTATACGTATAGCATTGAATAGAATTGTAAGTCATTAATGATATACAGGAAATTGGTTGTCACGTATATGGGTTATTGTAGAATCTGTGTAAGGTGTAACAACCATAAGCATAGAAAATAAATAATTCATAGATGGGACATTTACCTTCATTATAATTTTTGTCTTCTTCTTAACAATGTCTAGAAGAATGGGGGATCATATACTTTGACAAATACTATCCTTAGTTGCATTTGTTAAAAAAGTTATATTTATTAAAGAAGCGATTTTTTTATTTTACAACCAAATACTTATTAAAAAAAGACTTTTGTGGTTAAAAAAAATACTTATGGACTACCCAAAAACTGATTAAAATAGTCACTAATTAAGTAAAATTAACTTAAGCTTTTAGTTAACAAATTTCTAAAAGAGATAGTAATTCAATTAATAATAATAATGGAATTATTCGGAAAGGCAAAAAAAAATAGTTTTTTTTTTTAAGTTTTATACTAAAAAAGTTATGAACGTGTTATTTGCGAGGCCGGCTAATGCCTTCGTGGACTTGTACTTGGGCCTACCTTATAAATGCGAAACTGGTAAAGATGGAACTCATGTTAGGGTTTAAGTTTTTACCAGTGCGAGACTAAGACGCTTTAGTAGTCACCTTGCTGTCAGCGAAGATGGGTATGAACGATGAATTGGTTGCTCCGATTTCTGTATAACGATGATGCCATGATTATTGTTGTAAGATGGGTTTTGATGGATTATCTTTGTAGGTATCTCCAGGGACTCCATGCACAAGAGGCGTGCTACTGGTGGCAAGAAGAAGGCCTGGAGGAAGAAGAGAAAGTATCGTACATTATCCTGTAGTGTGTTAATCTCGTTTCAATATTAATAATACTACTTGTTTTCATTCACGTAGAGGGTGGGATTGTTTCATTTCATCTGGTCTGCTTCTGGGTTATCGCAGTATCTTAGAAATTTGAATGAGTGTTACGGCAGTGATAGAAATTGGTTTCATGGTCTTAGACTTTACTTATGTCTTATCTTTCAAAAGTAATTATTGTCTGATTTTGTCTTGCAGCTTCAATTATTCTTGGAAATTGAACCCACTTGTTAATATTCGCCTTTGCTTCTTGTGGCTTGATGGTTTGTGTCATAGGTTCCCTAGCAATTAAAAATGAGAATTCTTTAATTTGTACATAGGTCTCAGTAGCCTTTATACACTTATTTTATGTGATTGTATGTGTTCATGTCTCAAAAGGTCGAAGTTTCATCCACAGATTCAATATCTAGTTCTCTTGGCTTGGCTTAATGTTATTAAATTTTCTGTATCATTTTCCGGTCTGTTTCTTAAGGTCTAGAAAAGTTGTTTATTTAACTTAGTTTGTATCTGAACCAGGATATAGGTAATTGGTTATGATTATAGCAAGGAGTTTCAAAGGAAGATGAGTTGTCGTTATTTGTATTCTGTGCTTTGATTTTTCTTTGCCCCAATCTTAGGAGAATATTCTAAATATGCTGATGTCATTTCTTACATTATTTCTCCCTTCTATCTAGATATGAACTTGGTCGTCAACCTGCAAATACCAAACTCTCTAGTAACAAGACTGTGAGGAGAATTCGTGTTAGAGGTGGTAATGTCAAGTGGAGGGCCCTGAGATTGGATACTGGGAATTATTCCTGGGGTAGTGAGGCTGTCACCCGCAAGACTCGCATTCTTGATGTTGTTTATAATGCCTCAAATAATGAGCTTGTTAGGACCCAAACTTTGGTGAAAAGTGCGATTGTTCAGGTGGATGCAGCTCCATTTAAGCAATGGTACCTTCAGCATTATGGTGTTGACATTGGTCGGAAGAAGAAAGTTGCTGCTAGAAAGGAGACCCCTGAGGTAATTTTAGATTCAGGAAACATTTGATCTCCAGTTATAGAAATAAATAACTGGTCAATTGGCCTTGTCAGGATTTGTGAAATATTGATTCTCTTCATCTGTCTTACAATAAGCTTGTTTTGCTTTTTTGTAACAATCTAGCTTTGTTCGTAAGTTATGGCTCAGACCTACATACAAGGTTTAAAGTTAAGAATTCTTGCTGAAGCACATGCTCTAATTGTTCAGCATATAAGTTAATACCTAAATCATCTGATATGTCATTTTCTTCTATTTTTGCGTTTTCTGTGGGAAGTATCTTTGACTTGGGATCTGAAGTTGGCTTGTCTCTGTGAAATTAATTGCATGTTGGCTATTTGACCAGTCAATGCATTTTGTGGACCATATTTTAGGGTGTGTTCTAGTGCCTTACTTTGGAGTGGTACTTTTTTATGTTACCATTTAAACTCAAGCAGTTTCTAAAAATTCTTGAGTTCACTGGTCTAACTGAAAACAAGCATTGTAACTTGGGAGTGAGATGTGTGTTTGATAGGTTTTTTTAATTTGCATGTCCATCTTGTTTAAATTGGTAACTATTTCCCATATGTTACTAACTTCATGTTTCATTTATGCTTACTTTTGTAAATGTCCCTGATGCGTACTAAGAAATAACAAGCTACTTCCACTGAGTGGATGATGAGGTTTGATTTTCAGACTTTATCATTTTCACTCTTATGATGTGAGTTTAATTTGTATCAGTTTGATTGTGGATGCATTTCATATTCTATTATTGAAATATCTAGTAACTTCTTGTAAATTTGAAAGTGGGTACATTATTAGCATTTCCTTTCTGATTTTTCAGAAGATTTTCATCTATATGACAATTACAGGATGGAGAAGCCACTGCTTCCCTTGAGGAAACCAAGAAGAGCAGCCATGTGGTCAGGAAGCTTGAGAAACGACAAAAGGATCGCAAGCTTGACCCTCACATAGAAGAGCAATTTGGTGCTGGTAGATTGTTAGCTTGCATCTCATCTCGCCCTGGTCAATGCGGCAGAGCAGACGGGTGAGTTAAATGCAATCATTAAATATGTTAAAATTCTCTGGTCAAGGTTGTTCCTAAAGTTGATATGCCTCAAAATTTAACTCAGGTACATATTGGAGGGTAAGGAGCTGGAGTTCTATACGAAGAAAATCCAGAGGAAGAAGGGCAAGGGTGCTGGTGCTGCTTAAACATGATTTTGGTTACTTTGACATTAAGAGCAAAGATGTGATAAAATCAGTGTTGGTAAAATGTTCTTTCTTGTTTTTGTAGACCCAAGTCATTCCTTTTTGTGCTTCGTGATTTTGTAGTTCTTACTGATTATTACAACCGGTGCTTAATGGTATGCTTTTCCTCCATTTCGTTGGAAATAATTACACCGGTGTTATATTCTTCCTTGGTCACATTTTTAGTTTAATGACCAATGAACAAGAAGCAATGAGATGCCCGCTATCTATAAATCTACAGGGGATTCACGTCCTTTCTTTTTCCTGCCCCCATTTATTTTTAATGTAATTACACAGCTAGACAGAGTTAAGTGGGAGCAAATTGTTAATAGTTATTATTAGTTTAACAAGATTAAACTTTTATCAGTTAAATATCTGGTGAGTTCCACAATTAATAATTAAAATTAATAATTAAAATTCCAAACTTGACCAATAAACCCTAATTGTGAAACCTACCAAATGCTTAATTGAATCCACCACTTCCTCTCTTATTTGCTCCTGTCGTTTCTTTTTGTTTTTTTGGTTTACAAAGGAATAGAAACTAAATTAACGCAGTGCTTGAGAATACAACGCTTGCGCATCTTTGTGGAGGAGCTTGAGGATTACCATTGGAGGCTCCTGTAGGATATGCAGACTCAGACTTAATAAGATTGTGAGAGCTACCAGGTTGTCGGCATACTGATTCCCTTCACGAAAGGTATGTGGAAGTTGAACCTCCCATGTTTGGTGTAAGAGACCTCGGATATCTGCCACAAAAAAATTATCCTCAGTCAGAACTATATGGGAGGAAGAGAGAATATTAATAACCTCTAGAGAATCCACTTCAACAATAACTCGTCGATATCTCATTTCCCAGGCTAGCTTAAGTCCTGAGAAAACATCTCATAGTTTTGTAGTTAAAGGTGAACCTGTCCTATATTCTGCTGAAACCCACGACACCACTTCCCTTGACAATCTCTAATTAAACCTCCGGCGGAAGCGTTGTTGGTCCCTTGTTTTACTGCGCCATTCGAATTTACTTTCACTCAACCCTCCAACGATTTAGTCTAGCCCACAAAGCTACCCACCCACAAGCCCTGTGTCGGAAACATGCAGTGTTCCATAGCTCTTGCTCGTGCTATCCAATTTACATAATCCATAAAGATTTTGGTACCTTCTTCCAGCCATTCAAATCCACTTTCAAAGAGGCTGCAGTTCCGCCATTTTCATAAGAACCAGCATGTAACTCCAAAGATTGTGGCCCACGCTACTTGCTGCACTTGTGAATTCTTCATAAGATTTGACTTTAGCCATGTCTCCCCGTCCTATTGAAAGAAGCTCGTATCTACCACCTAAAAAGGAAATTTATACCAGAGAGCTTTCACTCTTTGGCAGTCCCTCATTGCGTGTAATGATGAATCTGCTTGCCCACAGACATGACATCTGCTATCCATGGCGATATGTCGAGTCACATGCTGTTGATTTTTCAGTAGTTTTCTTTTAGCTAAAAGCCAATGAAACGACCTGATATGCTGAAGTCCTGCTCATTTCCATATAACCTCCTAAAGACGGTGATTGATGTCCGTGAGACGACCTTCAATTAATTCATATGCAGGTGTCACTGTGAACACCCACCCCCTTAATGATTGGTTGGCCCCCACGCCAACCTGTTGTCGCCTATAACTTCGACAGTAGGCCGGATAGTCGTAAGCTCCATACAAACTGTAGGAAGAAGGTATTGTTGGAACACATGCCAGAGCCAAGTGCCCCATTCATTAGTAAAATCCGTGATTGTATCGTATAGGATACTATCAGGAATTTGAGAAGTTGCCACAAGGATTAGTGGCCCCCATCCATTCACTCAGTTATCTAGCCAAAATAACACACGCCTCCCATTTCCCAGAATCCATTTGCTACCTTGCTGAACAAACTGCCATGTGGCCGATATCTCTCTCCAAATTACTAAAGCCCCTACTATATTGATTGTTCGGGGTATATGATATACATCAAGACGATATTTGGCTCGTAATATCTGGGCCCATAGGGCTGTGGGTTTAGTAAGCAACTCCCAACCTAGCTTAGCCAGTAATGCATCATTGGTAGACCGTATGCTTTTAATGCCCAGACCCCCTGCTGCTTTTGGCTGTGTCACACTGACTCTTAATTAACTAGATGCATTTTACAATGACCATTCGTTGAACCCTATATAAAATCTCGCATGATTTTTTCCAAATCGTCACAAAGCTGACATGAAAGACGTACCGTTTGCATCGTAAAAATTAGAAGCGAGGAAATGACTGATTGGGTTAAGGTAACTCGCCCCGCTAGTGACAACATCCTTGCGCGCCATCTTGCAAGTTTCTTTTGAGCATTATCAAGTATGTGCTAGTAGGTGTTTCTTGTCGTGCGCTTATGAATCAAGGGAACTCTTAAATACCTACCAAGATTATGCGTACAAGTCACCTGTAAGGCGTGGTTAAGACGCCTCGCAGTTTCTCTAGAAACATTTTTAGAGAAAAAGATCTGAGTTTTGATTGTACTAATTTTCTGGCCTGACATAAAGCAAAAGGACTCTAGAGTTTTGGCTATCACCTGCGCCTGCAGATCCGTTACTTCAGCAAAAAGAACGAGGTCATCTACAAAGAATAGGTGCGATATAGGAGGCCCCGTACGACTCAGATTTATTGGTTTCCAACTCCCGCAGTCCACCTCCTTCAATATAAGGTGTGCAAGTCTCTCCATGCATAGCAAAAAGAGGTAAGGCAAAAGCGGATCATGTTGCCAAATACCTCTAGAGGGCCTGAAAGGTTCAGAGACAGTGCCTGGCTAGGTGACTTGCAGGGAGACTGTCGTTACACACTTCATAATGATCTGAATTAACTTCTCTGGGAGCCCTATATCCATTAGAGTACCATGAATAAAATCCTAGCGAAGTCGGTCATATGCTTTTTCTAAGTTCGCTTTCATGGCCAGGTACCCAGTCTTTCCTGTCTTTTTCCGCATCGAGTGAATAACCTCCTGTGTACTAATAATATTATCTATTATGTGCTTGCCCGGTATGAAGCTGCATTGGTTCGCCCTTACGAGAAGATCTATGTACGCTTTCAACCGATTCATGATGACTTTAGAGATGACCTTATAAAGTACAGTACAAAGACTAATCGGTCGAAATTGAGAAATTTGATGCGGGGAAGGGATTTTGGGAATTAGAACCAGGACGGTGTGATTCAAATCCTCTTCCCATCATTCCAGCCTGAAAACTTGCTGTATAAAGTCCACCACGACTAGCCCTACTTTTCCCCATTGATTATGGAAAATAACGCATTGAACCCATCCACTCCAGGAGCTTTGCTAGGATTCATATCGAAAACCACACTCTGGATTTCAGACGCATGGACTGGAAGGGCTAGCCCCTAAACCTGTGCCGCCGTAAGCGTCGAGAAGGCTCCTAAGATCGGAATCTGCGAGGTAGTTCCGTCTTCGTTAGTGTCCAGATGGACAAAAAAATTCTTGACTAGCATGCGCAGTTGCGTCGGATCAGTAATAAGGGTCCCAATAGAGTCTATGAACTTGTCAATCCTAAACTTCTTTTTTGGAAAGGCTGATAGTGTGATAATATTTGGTATGTTGATCAACCTTCGATATCCATTCACACCGGGCTTTCTGATGCCAATACATTTCCTCCTCGCACAAGACTTGCAACAATCTTTGCTCAGTGTTTCCTCTAGTGCTAAGAACAAATCCAAATTATCAGTAGTCATTGCCCGCTGGATTCCCTCCAACCAGGCTAACAACCTTTTTTTTCGGTGGAAGATATTGCCAAAAACGTGGGTGTTCCATCTTAACAGATGGTTAGAGAAAGGGGCTAAAGATTTACTCATCGTCTCCTCTACTGGAAGCCAATGCTCGGCAACCACATTGTTAAAGCCTGAATGTTTAAGCCAAGCATTTTGGAAGCGGAAAGGCGTGCTCCTGTTAGTTGTTGCTGTGATCTAAAAAATTGAAGCAACATAGGCCTATGATCCGAGCCAAGAAAGGGTAGACGTTGGTTCACCGTTTGGGGGAACTCCTGCAGCCAATTCGACAAGCCAAACACTCTATCCCATCGAGCTTAGACCATTCCTCTTCGCCAAGTAAATTTCGAGCTAACGAAGCCCAAATCGTGAAGACCACACCTATGTATCCACTCCTTGAACCTTTTATTAACCACTTGTGTAGAGGTGGCTCCTCCCCTTTTATCTGAGGTATCTACTTTAGCATTGAAGTCCCCTCCCACGATCCAGGGTCTGTGAGTAAAGTATTCGATCCAAGATAAAATTGTCCAGAGTATGGACTGTGAGGACACTTGCGGACTTGCATAAACTATAGTAAGGTTAAAAGAGCCATTCCCAAACTTGACGATAGTATGAATAAATTGTCGGTGAGCAATGACTATTGAGATATCAAAGTCCTCCTTCCATAGGAGCCAAATATCTCTAGAAAATCCTACGACTTCTACTCTAAAGGAGAATCTAAACCGAAAGATCGTATATCTTCAGTAGCTCGTGGGCCACTAATTTTAGTTTCCATCAGAACCATAATACCCTAGTTGTAAGTACGGGTGTAATTTCGTAGGATGACCTGAAATTCTGACCTACTTGCCCCTTGGTAGTTCCATAATAAGATTGTCATATTGGAAAAAGGATGAAAGAAGTCTACCTTACCTCGGAGCAGCAGTGATGCCTCTGTCGTGGTCCTCCTTGTATTCAACGTCCTGAGTGTGCGGAACCATCTTCGCATCTTGGCTCGGTGTAAGTATGGATGCCTGCTCACTTGATCCCTTTGCTAAATATAGAGGTTCAAAGGGCGGGATAATCGGTATACCTTCCTCTGTCCTGCCCTCCGCTCCGGGTTCCTCAACACCTTCCATCAGTTGGGGTCGCTCCTCTGCAGCCGGCACCGGAATCGCTAGAATTTGGCTATCACAGACCATTTCAGTATACAACGTGACTTCGATCACTAAGTTCTTGTCCGTGGCCGTGGGTTTAAGTTTGACTGTATGGGCCGAAGCTTATTCTTTTTCCGGACTCTAACTGACCTGGACCTTTGCCTCCGAGTCTGTGGGGTATTGAATACCGATTTTCCTCTTGAACCAGTCATTAAATTTTTTGAATGTTGTACCAACTAGATGGGATAGATGGGACAGGATGTGACATTGTCCTATTCCAGAGAAAGTAAATGTGCTTGGTTGCACGGTTTGTTTAGGAGTCCAGATCTCCTGTCCAATATTATGGTGTCTTATTGTGTCCAATAAATCTCAGTTATCTATTTATGTGGAACCCACGTAGGATCCATAAAATAAATTGCTGAAATTTCATGAGACTAGAGAAGATCTGGACTCTTTATATAGAGCCTTCCTCCCTGAAATGCTCTTGGTTTGTCAGCACATTAAACCTTGAGCCTCCCATCGATGCAGCTTCCCGCTGCTTACCACCACCTATCGGCCTTGTCTTTTCAACTCTTTTCTTGGATTTTTCCATTGGATTTGGGTCCAAGGGCCATAGCCATTAGCTGTCCCATCCTTCATCCTCTCCGCATCAGCGCCATCCAGTCTCCTCTGTTCGGTCTCATCTTCTCCTTCTCGGCTCGTCGGGGATGGACGTACGTTGGGCTCCGTTTTCTGTCTCGGACAGACACTAGCTTCGTGGCCAATCATCCCACACGAATAGCAAATCTGGGGGAGTCCTTCGTACGCGATCATCAATGTCTCCCCATCCAGCTCCACACTGGTTTTTAGAGGAACACTTAAATCGATCTCCATTGCTATGCGCGCAAACTTCCCTCACTGAGCTTGCATGGTAGCTTTGTCTATCTTCATCATGCTTCCCACGAGATTTCCCAGAGTAGTGAGTATCATGGGATGATATCGAGCGATCGGCATGTTAGTGAACCTGATCCAAACCACCACTCTAGTTTGCTGATCTTGCGTTGGTCGGAAATTTGGAAACCACCTTTGGACGAAGAGGCCTGTCTGAAGATAACCCAAGGACCGTTCGTTAGCATGTTTAAGTAGTCCTCCTCCTCCATGAATTTCACCAGAAAAAAATCAAGATCCATATCCACGATTTTCATGGGACCTCGCGATTGCTAAAGGCTTCGAAGCCTGGTGTTCAGAATGCAGTATCCCACCGTGTGCCCCAGTTGCTTCACCACGACTACTTGTTCCCACTGTTTGTCTAATTTAGTTTTCAGGTTTTGGGATAACAGGATGCTGCCCCCGAGCTACCTTAGGGTTGGCGTGATATCCCCTTATTCGACTTCTACTGGTTCGTCTTCCAATCATGCTACTGACGCACCTGCTACGTCCTCAACCGAAACCGCTGCCACTGCCGCGCTGTATGAAAGTTTGGGTGGAGGGGGATCATCTTCTCTTCTTTGTGTATGCCCTTTTTGGCCAGGTGTCCCTCTGGAGCGAGGGGGTCCATAACGGAGCCAATAGGACGTGCAAAGCTTCGGAAGAGAACGCACGAGACAACGCTTTCTGCTTCAGCGAAATAACTCTGTCAACTTTTCTTTCTCTGTAGTTTCTTTCTTACACCAACTTCATCTTGTTTATGTTAAGAGTAGCAACTAACGAGACAAGCAGACAACGAGAACGATGTCACAAAGACCTAGTTTAATTTTAAAACCATAAGAAAGTTTATCAGATCACTCTTAAGGACATGTATTAATAATATTAATGAATCTTGTGTACATGCTAACGAGGCTTTCATTATGCTTCATTTGAAACAATCCATATTATTGGGTTAACATGCTCAGTTTGTTCTCCTTAACTTAATTTATTCCCTCGTACAAGATTTCTAATCTATTTTAAATTTTATAATTCATTTCACACGAGATTCTATTCAATTCATTTCTTCCTAATTCACAAAATAAGATATATACAACCTTACTATTTAAGGAAATTAATTCTTATCTTGAGGTTCTAATTCTTGTTTAGTTTGTGGTCCTTTTGTTTACCTACTATTTTCATAAGTGAAAAAGAGTTGTTAAATCTATTTCCCATCAGTCTACATTTTTTACCACTAAGAAAAATTCCATCTTTTTTTTCCAATTGAAATATCCATTTCTAAAGAAAAAGGGGCTTCCATAAATGTTTTATCTCTCTTGATTTAATGATGATGATGGCGATGATGATGCTCCTAAATTTGCCCTTATGATCATTGCTATAGGATTTTGTTTAAAATATTAGCCCAATAGCCCTACTCTGGTATCACTTATTAGTCCTTAATAAAACCTAAGAGGGGGTGAATTAGGTGTTGATCAAATTTTAATGAAAATTTACTAACTTAATTTCTTAATAGACACAATTTATAAAAGATGAAAATATGATATAAAATAATAAATTTTAACAACACACTGAAGAAATAATGAAAAAATGATAACAGAAGAGAAATGCAAACTAATTTATAGTAGTTTAGAAAACAAATCTTGCCTACATCTACTTTTAGGACTTCTTAAAATCCCACTATAACATTTCTTTTAAGGTGAAGAATAACTTTTGTAAAATCTTTTCTTGATATAAGAGTAACCCTTTTATAATCTTCCTTCACAGTGAAGAGGAACCTCAGTAGTGTTTACACCCAGTGGCGGAGCCACAGTGCTAGCTCCAAAAGATTTTACTTGTAAAAATTATTATTTTAAATTTTGATGGTATAAAAAAAATAAAATTTTGCTATAATTAAAATTTTGCCCCCACTTACAAAATTTTCTGGATCCGCCCCTGTTTACACCACCCCCAAATACAATATACAACTCTTAATAAAATCTTACAATTAAAAAATGAGACAATAAATGCTCAATTACTTGATAAACACTAAAAAATATATGTATAAGACATTTAAGTAATGCAATAACCTATGGGAAAATATGTATTTATAAGATTTTGGGACCCCTACTAGATGTTGGAGCCAAAAGCTAGCTATCACAATAACTAATTACAAAGTAGTGATTGATTAGTTGCAACATATTGGTTGACTAATGTGCATTAAATGCACATATTGACCACTAGGATATATTAGTTGACCAATGTCACTCTAAGGGATACTTTAATCAATGACAACATTATATTAATCGACCAATATGTCAACAAATAGCCCTCTTACAAGTTTAACCTACAGTAGTCAACCACTAACTTACATTAGCTAACTAATCCCTTAAAAAATATGAATTAAGTAACTTCAAATGCTTAAACTTAAATTTTTAATGGAATTATAATTAAAATAACATTCAAGATGTCCTTAAAGAAATTTTTAAATATCAAGAGGCTTTTCTATTAAAGTAAAGGTTTTTATACCTCTTAATAAATGAAAAGACTCATGCAATAAAGTGACATAAAATGTTTATGCATAATAACCCTTTAAAATCATTAAAATAACTAAATTAGATTACAATTAAGATTAAAAATATATATAATTACCTTGATGTGCCTTAATGTTCTTTTGTTCTTGACTTGATCTTCACTTTAAGAATTGCAAATTTTAAATTTTCTTTATCATCTTCATGAGGTATCGTCTAAATTTATGCATGGCTACATCTTGTTCTTATGGAAGTTCTCATCAAGGTAGCAAACTCATTAGTATTATTTATGTTTTTTAATCATCGATTGAAACCTACATTAGTTCAATAATGCTTTATGTGAAACAATTTATATTAACGGGTTAACATGCTCACTTCACATTACTTAACTAGATTTTGTACTCTTATATGTCATTTCTTTTGTATGTCAAATTTCATAAATCATTTCACATATAGAGACTCTATAAAATGCACTTGTTTCTAAATAAAAAAGAAGATATGTATAGCCCTAGAATTTAAAAAAATCTTTTATCTTGATGTTCCCATTCTTTCTTTAGATTGGACAACTTTTTGTTATCTATAATTTTAATAAGGGATTGTTTGAAACTATTTCCCATAGGTTTATGCTTTTTATCATTAACAATAATTTCATTCTTGTTTTCTAATGTAGATAATCAATCTAATCAAAGAAGGAGGCTTTGCAAATGTTTTGTCACTCTTTCTTAAATAATGATAATAATGCTTATAAATATGCCATTATGATTTTTCTTATAGAATCTTGTTTGAAATGCTAGCCTAAAAGACCTACTCTAGTACCACTTATTAGTCCCTAATAGCAACCAAGAGGGGCATGAACTGAGTGTGAATAATTTTAAACAAAATATTACTAACTTAGTGTATTAATGCACATAGTTTATAAAAGATGAAAACATCATTAAAAATAATGAACTTCAATAACATTCTTAAGCAATAATGTAAAAAGGGTAAGGGAAGAGAAATGCAAACCAATTATAGTGATTTAGATAACAACCCTTACCTATTTTCACTTGAAAGACTCTTCTACGAATTCTACTATAACTTTTCTTTCAAGGGAAAGGAATAACCTTTATACAACCTTTTCTCATCAATGAGGAAACTTTTACAATCTTCCTTTAAGGTGAAGACCCCAATCAAATTAATGCCACTCAGAACACCCTAAGCATAATATGAAAACCCTAACCAAAATGTTATAAATCAAAATATGTCACTTTATAACTTAGATAAATCCAAAGAGACTCACTTGTATAAATATGAGACAATGATAAACACTTAGAAATATATGTACAAGACATCCAAATGATTTTTTATGAAATAACTAATGTAAAAATATGTACTTATAAGGTTTTGGTGGCCACCCTTCAAAGTAAAAAATTAGCATTTATAATAGTGAATTCTAGCACGTTGGTTAGTGATTAGGTCATATTGGTTGATTAATATTTATTCAATATATATAGTCAACTAATAATTGCATATTTATCGATTACTCAACCTTATTGGTTAAATAATGTGTCATTTGGGGGGACATTAATCAACCACATCACCACAATTTTTGACCAATATGTCAATAGGCTGACCTGGTACACATTTAACTTATATTAATTGACCACTAATCGATGTTAGTTGACTAATCCCTCTAAAAAATTATGATTTTAATAAATCCAATAACTTGATTTTTAATGCAATTATAATTAAAACAACTTCTGAAATATCCTCTAAAGAGTGTTTGGAAGATCAAGGATTTTAAAAAAAACAAAAGCTTTTATATCACTTGGTAAATGAAAAGTCCCATGTAATGAAGTAAGTTGAAACTTTTATGTATAGTAAGACATTAAAATTATTAAAATAACTAAATAAGATTATAATTAATAACATAAAATATAGAATGACCTTAATGTGCCTTTCTCTTTTTTTATTCTTGACTTGGTCTTCGCTTTGAGGGTCTAAACCTCAACTTTTCTTTATAATCTTCAAGAACTATATTTTTAAGTTATGGCCACATTGTATTCTTATAATGCTTCTCATCAAAATAATAAACTTATGAGTAATACTTATGTCTTTTTTTTATCATCACAACATTGATTGAAACATCCCTTGGTTCAACAAAACTCATTCAAGAGTAGCCTATGCCTAAGTCTATAACTAATATTAGGCTTTTTCAAGGTTTAGCTAGTTTTTATAAGAGGTTTGTTAAGAACTTTAGTATACTAACTATACCACTCACCGAATTTGTCAAAAAATCTATTAGATTCAAGTGGGGTGATGAACAAGTGCATACTTCTAATTTTTTAAAGAAAGGTTAAATTCTACTTCTTTATTAGCTTGTCTAAATTTTTTAAAAAACTTTAGATTGACTGTGATACATCTATAATAGGTATTAGTGCTATTTTGAAGTAGAAAAATCAACATATTGCTTATTTTAGTGAGAAAATCAATAAAGTTACTCTTAACTATCTAGCTTATAGCAATGAGTTATATACAATAATAAGAGCTTTTAAGAATGAAGTTGCTCTTAACTATCTAGCTTATAGCAATGAGTTATATACAATAGTAAGAGCTTTTAAGAATGAACAATATTATTTGTGTTATAAGGATTTGTTATTCACACTAACCCTAAGCACTTGAAGCATTTAAAAGTGAAAAGGAAGTTGAATTAAAAACATGCCAAGTGGAAGGAGTTCATTTAGAAATTTTCTTATATGATCAAGTACAAATAAGATAAGAAAAATGATGTCTCTGATGCATTGTTTTAAAGGTAAGCCCTAATTTCTACTTAAAATTTAAAATTATTAGTTTTGACGATGTTAAAGAATTATATGAGAACGATGATTTCACATCTACCTTTAGGGATTATGAGAAAACTAATTTTGAAAAATCCTTTATGTGTGATGAATTTTTATCTAAAAGATAAGTTATGTGCCTAATAGTTCTTTAAGTAAGTTATTAGGGCATAACGCAAATGGAAAAGGATTGACGGTTCATTTTGGCATAAGAAGACTATAGATTTTGCATGACCATTTCCTTTAAATTTGAACTTATATACATCATGATGTTAAATGGATATGTGCTAATTGTATTGCATATAAACAAGCTAATTCTAATATTATTAACATATGGTTTGTATATTCTTTCGCTAGATGTTAATGAACCTTGGTTTGTAATCTTTATAGATTTAGTTTTAAGTTTACCTTGGTATAAAGGAGCTAAAGATTACATATATTTTATTTTTGATAAATTTTCTAGGATAAAACATTTTATTCATGCAGTAAAATTGATGATTTAACCAATATAGTTAATGTTCTTTTGGGAGATAGTATAAATATGACATTTCTAGGAGTATTATGTCTGATAGACATATTAAGTTCCTTAGCTACTTTAAAAAACTTTTTGGTGGAAAAATTTAACAATTAAAGAAGATCTAAATTACAATAAAAATTAGATGGTCTATTTTAAGTCATTGAGTGGCTCAATTATAATGCTTATGAATTTGATCTTCCAAATAAGTATAATGTGAAAGCTACTTTTAATATTTCTAATTTAACTCCTTTTAATGTAGGTGATGAATCTTTTTATAAAAAGGAAAGAATTTAAGCTTCTTCTTATGTTTTTAGTTTGCCAAGTAGACCAATTACAAACAAAGGAAGAAAAGTCTTTAAAGATGCACTTAATAGATTGGTGAGAGAAGTGGTTACACAAGTGGAATTAAGCCAAACTAAAAGACAAGCATTGATTAGCTTGATTTAAGATGAGCTCAAAGAAGACTTGGATATGAACACGACCTTTAACATGATCATGTATTAGCTTGTATAACATGTTGGAAACTCAATGATGAGACACAATCTTCAACATAGAATGGCTTAAAATTGTTCCTATCTTTAAAATTTACAGATGAACTCACGATGTATATTCACATGTATGTCTCAAACCGTGTAATAATTTAAAAGTTTTAACGGGATCCATGGATTACACCAAAAAGTGTGTTCTAAGATGTGCCTAACTCTTCGGAGATATAAAAAGACCTGCATTAACCAAACACAATAGTGGATGTAAACCATGCTCTAATAGCCTTAAATTTTTTGTATTCAATATGCCCTAAACCACAATTGTTGATTAGACTATACCTAATCAAAACCTTCAAACCTAGTTTTGTGTTTTTGGTATTTAAGGGATGTTTCTTTTTATTTGTAGAACAATCTTTGAACATTAATACAATTGTGGAGTTTTCTCTTTGGTTCTTTAACAAAATTTTCAAACTTATCAAATTATTTACTTATTGCATCTAGTTTTCATATAATCTTATTTCTAGTTCTTCATAACTGCGACTTAAGATTCTTTTTTACTTGTATTTTATGATTAGGTCAGGATTTTATCCTTAATTTAGTTTTAGCTTCTTTAAGGCTTGACTATAAATTGAGTGTCTTGGATTTCAAGATTTTATCTCTTAGGTTTGTATCATATTGTATTGAGATACTAGTTAGAAAATCTTCAGTATGATCTAAATTGCATTATTCTAGCTTTGATAGTAGGTTTGAAGTTTAAAAGTACATAAAAATTCAAGGATGTAGTTATAAAGTACTATAATATAGAAAGTTTAGGGTTAAAATTCATAAAGAATGATAACATTAAGGTGAGAATAAACTATGGACCATAGTGTACTTACCTAGTTTTGCGAGCATCAAGAGAAATGATAAAAGTTTTGTTTTCTAAAGGTAAGACCTCACATGTACATGCACAACCACTAACATTAACAAATTCATAGCATATAAAATGGCTAAAAATATTACAAGGATATGTTAGTCACTTCCAAACATCAAGATTATTATGTTAAAAGCTTTGTTGAGAAAGGAGTTAAGGGCAAATGTAGGTTTCAACATGTAAAATGACCTTTTAATTAAGATGGTGCATAGATTTCTTATTACTAAATTTGTAATTATATGAGGGTATGATGAGGAAGTTAAGAGTATTAACAATATAGGCAATTAAAACCAATACTAATAATGATGAAGATGAAAAGGTGCTTCCAAGATGTTATATTTGTTTTGATGCTTGTGGGTTTTATATTAAAGTTTGTATATCAATAATAAGGTTATATGGGTATTACTTGAAGGGTACATGCAAAGGACAACTTTTAATTGTAGTTAAAAGAAACAAAAAATCATGTGTTTCTTTTTTCATAGAATATAGTTGATGTTAAACAAACATAAAAGGAGAATGATATGAACTAAATATGAACAACATTGTCATAACCAAAGATCTTATGAAAACTCGTCACAGCAAGATGTAATTTTCCATAAATAATTAAAATTTTCATTATTGAATTAATGAAATTTTACTATAATTAGAAATGCGTGCTAAGACCAAGAGTGTCTAATATATAACATTAATTTGCATTAGATCAACTAGTATTACATATAAAGACCTCATTGGATCAAGTAACATTAGATAAGAAATATGTAGCTAAAGGACTAATATTTCAAAGAGGAGGCTTGTTTAAAGGAAAAGGAAGAGGCAAAAAAACAAAAGAAGGATTGGAGGGTTTAGAGTATACTTTAATGAGTTAGCTGTGTCAGCTGAGTATTTTGTAAGATATTTACGTATGATATAATTTCATAGCCTTATTCTATCAATCTAGAATTTAAGGACAAACTCCATATAAAGTTTGTAAGTGTTGAATGTTGGGTCCTGAATTTTTTTATTTTTTATTTTTATTTTCATTTATTTATTCTTTATTTTGCTTTAATTGTTTTTTTATTTTTTAGTTGAGTCTTTAATTTAGCTAGGTAGAATGGGGTATTGAATGAAAATTAGAAATTAGAATGAAGTGTTAGAATTATATTAGGTGGTGTTAAGTGGGTTGAAAGAGTAGAGATATAAAAGACAAAACAAGGGTAAATTGGGAAAGTCCTTGTAAGTGAAGGGCATAATAGGAAGAATAGGCTTTGGTGTTTTAAATTAAAAGAAGAAGCAAGGAGTTGTCGTAGGAACCAAAAAGAAGAGAGGAAAAAACGTTAAAAAGAAGAAGAGAGGAAGAAAGAGTTATAGGAAATTTGAAAGGAAGAAGAAAGAAGAAGAAAAAGAAGAGAAATCCACTTATTGGAGGTAAGTGTTCATCTTCTTATGTTAGATTCAAAAAGGGGGATTAAATAGAGGTTAGGGTTTGTGTTGGAAATGAAGGAAGAAAGTAGAGAAAGATGAAACCCAATTGATTTTGGGATTTCTAAGTTAGGGTTTTGGTTTTCTAGCCTAGATGGGCTATGGGTAGGTTAGGTTAAATTAAATTTTAGCATTGCTTTGATTTTGAATTTACGAATTTTCTTTTGAATGTATGTATTAAATAGAAATTGGTTTAATTGAAAGGAATCAAGGAAACCATACTCAAGAAAGAGAGAAAGGGCAATTTTGAGCTTGGATTTTCAACATTTTAGGTAGGTAATATTTTTATAGTTGTTGCGTGATAGGAAAATGCCCTATGTGTATGTATTTGTTTAAATTGTGTAAATGTTGACTTGTGGTGAATGTTTGAAGATGTATGATGACATAATATATGTTTTCTTTGAAATAAATGAAATGTATGAAGATATAAGAATTTGATAAAATGAAAGAATCATAAGAATGCAATTTTGCGATTGACTAATTTGAGCATAGATTTGTGTGATTGGGCAAGAGAGAAACCCGTTTCGTTAGTCGTGTGCACATTGACTTATAGCCTTTTCCCGACTGCCCGATTGAGGTCACGAGATCCTAAGAAATTGGACTCGTTTTGTTCACGGTGTAAACCGTTTTGTTCCATGGAATCTCTCTAGCCATTTGTTGTGCATTTCATTATGACTTTGTTGAGTATGATGCATAATAAAGTATTATGATTGATAGAAGATTTCATGATATGCTTTATGTGATAAATTTCGGTTGATTATGAATTATGGGATGAATTTGCGAATCAATTGGATTGCTTAATATATGTGATTATGCTTGTTGTATGACTCATTACCGATGGATATAAATGTATTAGCTACTGAGCCGAGTTGCTCACCCCACTTTCCCTCCTTAGGTGCAAGACAAGACGAGCGTTGAACCTTACAAGGCATCGGAAAACTCCAAGACATTAGATACTTTTGTACTAAGTTAGTGACTAGCCTTTTGGATAGCTTTACAAGCATATCAAACATTGAGCATCTCATGTATTTTGTATCTTGTGCTTAGTTCATGATGGATATGTTGATATGTAATTAAAGTTATGCATGAACATTCTTTTTGATTGGAAATGAGAATGAGAATTCAAGTATTCTCCTTTTGTGTATGATTGTGTTGCTTTATAGATATTGTATGAGATTGTGTATGACTTTTGTGAAAAAGGAATGTGCATGCGGATATTCTTTATTGTTGAGTTTGAAATTGGTTATTTGTTGTGGAATAACATGTTGGAGATTTGAATGGTGTATGAAATGAATTGGTTGAGTTGGGGCTCAAAAGTACCGAAAGGTACTTGGTAGTGGGTGAATATGGAGGGAATTGGGTTTAACAACCTTTCCTAGGTTTAGGAATGGTGTACAGAGGTTCAATGGAAAAACTGTATTGATATAGATAGAATCAGCCAAAATTGTCTTAATGAAAGTTGTAGCTTATATTTTTAGCTTTCTAACGCTATAAAGTATGACATTTTTCAATATCGGGGCTGGAAGTTATGATTGATTGAAGTCTTGATGTTGTTTAGGATAAATTTTCGGGACAGTCCCTTTGATTGAAATTTTGATCCTTATAGAGGCAGAAATTGCTCTTAAGATCTTCGTGAAAGTTGTAGGTTATCTCTTTATCTTTCTGTTGATATAAAGTATGAAATTTTTGGACAATGGAGTAGGAATATATGATTTTTGGAAGTTATGATGCTATTCAGAATGAGCTTGTCGACCAGTCACTTTTACGTGGACTTTTGACCCCTTTGGAGACCGAAATTATTTTTAAGTTGTTCATGGAAGTTGTAGAACTTGCTTTTATCTTTCCATTGATACTAAATTTGCAAATTTTGGAGTTCTGAGTCAAAATTTAGGAATTTTAGAAGTTAATATGTCGAAAGAAGAGAAGGGAGAAGCTTGCTCGCCCTCCCTCGCGTGCGCGCGGCAGGCGCCCACACGCGACCGATTTTTGATTTTTGATTTTTATCCGACCTCTCTCCACTCTTTTAGCCATAATTTTTTTGTCCGACCTCCGATTGACCTGATTTTTGAAGCATTGGATTTCTAAGACATTCTTATATCTCTCAATAAAAATTTATAGCTTTTAGTATTAATTTGAAAAAGGTGGATTGAATCAAAGTGAGAGGATCGATTAAAAGAGTATGAGTTGGATATTTTTCTAAACATGCTTCAGTATTTTGGCGATATCTTGATCAGTAGAGCACCGATTGAATTGATTTTTGTTTCAAATTAAACTAGAGTCATGGAGCTACAACTTATCTGAAAGAATTGAATTTCAATTTAGGGCTTAAGATTTTTAATTTCTGGAGCGAATTCGGGTGTAGTATTCAGCCTTGGTTTAATTTTAGCCCGTTAGTGTTGCGGCCATAACTTCTTTATTTCTGAGCCAAATTGAGCATTTTTGGTGTCGTTGGAAACGTAATTCAGGGGGGAACAAATGTTCTGAAGAAGTTGGTTTGAAATTCCAAATGAAAATTCCCCAATTATGCTCAGTAAGTTATGAGTAATGAGTCCCCCATGCTTTTATGATTCTGAATGTTGGACTTCGGAAACGGGGTCCAACATTGAATATAATTTCCAAATTACGATTGACTTTTAACTAAGAAGGCTTAATGAAACAGTTGGTATAATATCACTTTATCCACTTTTATACGTTAAGAGAGACGAAAAGAGAAGAAAGCAATCACAATCTTCTTTTAATGTAAGCTGAGTTAATTTAATTCTAAGTTATTTTACGTTTTATATGATTGATATGCACAAATAATTATATATTCTTAGTCTGTATTTAGAATATGTGTTTTTGGATATAACATAATGACTTTGATACTTACAAAACAAATACAGACATGCTTTGAATTTGTAATAATGAATTATGAATATTACATACTTTTTAATGTTAAAATTTTGCAAAATGCTATGGATATTATATTTTTTAATCATTTTAAAGTAATCGAGACATTTCAAGATATTACATGTCATTGTTGGATGCTTTGATAAATTTAACTTTTGATAAATTTTCATTAATATTATTGTGAATGTTACTTAAATCTCCATATATCACTTTGATTTGAAATACAATTTATTCGAAAACTAACTTCATAACGACTATATATGTTGTTATAACTAAACTACATAAAGGTAGTAAGGCATCCATTTCATAAAATTATTCTCCAGTCAATATTACAAAAATACAAATCTTAATTACATTCAAAATACATATATTAAGCTACAATTAAAGTATTATTCATAATGTAATTGATAATAATTACTATAGTACAACACCAATATTAAAGTTAAGGTACTTCAACTTTTAACAATCAATATGCTGGCTCCCAAATGACACATGAGAGGGAGGGTAAGTTATGTGTATTCATTTTTACAGAATTTAAAACTAATCGATAAATTATTTATTCTAAAGGATAATTATCATAAATTTATATAAAATAATCACAAAACAAACACAATAATATCAAAATATAGTAGAAAAAAGAGACAAATTATTTATATTGATTTTGTCAAATAACT
This sequence comes from Erythroxylum dillonii, assembly GCA_032467995.1. Taxonomy (NCBI): domain Eukaryota; kingdom Viridiplantae; phylum Streptophyta; class Magnoliopsida; order Malpighiales; family Erythroxylaceae; genus Erythroxylum; species Erythroxylum dillonii. The sequence continues at coordinate 5,581,155 of JANKYE010000013.1, forward strand.
CTTAGCCTACATATGGTTCTTAAGCTCTATTTGAGAATTCATCTTCTTCCTTCAATAGGTCAAGAGAAAACCTCAATAAAGTATTTCCTTTCTCAAGAGGAAAGAGTCGTTACAAACATCTTATTTTGTTACAGGTGAAGAGTAACCCTCACAAAGTATACTTCAAGTAATTTCTCTAATTGCAATAATTATACAAAGGATAACCAATCCTAAAGTACCTAAGTTTTTTAGATTTTTAAAATTCATTGTCTAAGATTTTATTGTTTTTAATTAAGTGATTAATTTTTAAAAACCTTAATAGTACATTTCAAAACGTTAGTCTGATTTGGCTAATAGAAATTTTGTTGTTTATGACATGTAAATATCCACCTAGAAAAATAGTGGTTATGGTCAGATTGGAGTAGAAAGAACTTTTTTAGTTGGCTATGAAAGGACTCATCCTGAAGTTCTCCTTTTGGAACATGAGTGGAGCCCTTCCGACGATCCCACAGTAGCACTTCAATCAATATCTAACTCAATCGAAGGGAGCTAAGATATTCAACTATTAAAATCCTTTTATACTTTCAAAGTTAAAAGAGCAAAAAATAGTGGGAAGTTTTTTAAAAAATCTGGCAACATAACGGCTACTTTTCTAAGATTTCCAATTTTTCAAAAACCTGTATAACATGATTTAAAACACTTCTAGTATTTCATATACCTCTCAACTTCTAAAATAGGGCCTCAGGTTTACATCATAAGCAACCATAAACAAATAATTCTCAACATTTTACAATCTAAAAAATATTACAAGATCACACTTTTAAACCCTTTCCTAAATAATTTAAACCATATATACAAGTAACTAAGCCAATTTAATGAAAACATATACATAGCAAAATGACACAAGCATAGTAGCACCTAATGATACAACTAATTCTGAAATGGGGTCCCAGCTATTGTAGCACCTGTACGCATACCTGGGGTGGTTTATTTAAAAACATAAAAATGGGGATGAGTTAAACGAGCTTAGTGAGTGTTAACAGTTTAACAAAAATGAAACATTTCATAACAACATAACTTAAATATTCTCATACAATAATAAAGCTCACGGTAAGATAATTGCCATAAAATTCATTTGTGTATTGTTGGGCCCCGGTTTCGCATTAAGCATGTTTAAATTATTTTGAGATTTTAGTTTGCTAATGTTAATTTGATTGGAATAAATTGAGGATTT